>JAWZYT010004634.1:2500-29382 GCA_034508575.1 Petrolisthes manimaculis
TGACAACAACAGCATGATGACACAGTGTTGGTGTTGGTAGTGTTGTCAGTAACAGAGACAACAACAACAACAACATGAGGAGACAGTGTTGGTAGTGGTTGTAGTGGTGGTGTTGTCAGCATGAGGAGACAGTGTTGGTAGTGGTAGTGGTGGTGTTGTCAGTGAGAGAGACAACAACAGCATGAGGACACAGTGTTGGTAGTGGTAGTGGTGGTGTTGTCAGCATGAGGAGACAGTGTTGGTAGTAGTAGTGGTGGTGTTGTCAGTAACAGAAACAACAACAACAACAACAACAACAACAACAACAACAACATGAAGAGACAGACAGGTCCACCGAGCACAGTTCCGCCTCAAGATGCTTTGTTCACGTGACACAACCCGGAGATGACATGCCTTTATCTTACCAACCAATCTTAATTATAAATTCTTGTCAAGGGTGGGGAAAAAATCAATTAAAGCGCATCACTATATCTTGATCAGTAAGATGTTGCACAAAAAATTTACTGGAGATTTTATCATTTAAGTTTATTTATTCTAGAACTGAATATATATTATGTACACACACAAACTCATGTACACACACAAACACACATACTCAAGCACATACACATCGTCGTCAACTCATAACATATAAGATGCCTGACCATACTCCAAGATGCTGTGAGTGACGATGTATATAATTATGATGTATGACGTGTATAAATTAAGGAGTGGTCATGTAATGGGACAGAAGTGAAGCTGCCAACAACACCAAGAAGCTCCATGTCTTATCTAGTACGACACCCAATAATCTCGGGGTCTCACAAGAGTCACGGGCTACTGACACTCTACAGTCCCGAGGTTAAGGTATAAAAACAAATGAACAGAAAAAAACATACTCACCCCCTCGACACACACACTCACACACATACACACCCACACACACTCCCTCAAATAAGCATATACACACTCTTCACTCTTACACACACACCCACACCCACACACACTCCCTCAAATAATCATATACACACTCTTCACTCTTACACACACACACACACTGAACCTCATTTAGCATTTCCCCACTCACTCTTCTTGATTCACCTGGGTGTTCCCGCTGACTCACACTCTCCCTTGCCCTCACCTCTCTCTCTCTCTCTCTCTCTCTCTCTCTCTCTCTCTCTCTCTCTCTGTTCACCTTTCTTTTCTTTGTCACACACCCTCACCTAACCCTTCCTCCCTTTCTTTATTCAATCGCCTTTTTTATCCCTGTCTCCCCTCCTCCCTTTCTCTTTTCTTAATTTATCTTCTTGCCACATTATTGGTCTCTTCCTCCCGATCCTTTTAAGACGACGAACCCCCTTTTATACAACTAATGACTGCTTTTCCCTGCATCAACACGAAGGGTAATAATATACAATGTACGACTCAATTAACCGAGGGAAAAAATGATATAAGTTCTCATTACCAACCACTTTATTGGTGTTTATTTTATTCGTGTATTCATTCATTTATTTATTTATTGATTGACGTTCTTTACTGGTTCGGTTTTGCTAAATTATATAAGTTTAGTCCTGTTTTGTTTTTATTTTTATTGTGGTTTATTTTACATTATTTGGTTAGGGAGGCTATTTATTGCTTCCTATAATTATTCGGCTAAAAAATAGTGTATCCACTACACTACAACTGGCATAGCAATCATTCTTCTGCCATTACTTGAAGGATAATGATAATAATAATAATAAAAATAATTATAATTAAAATAATAATAATAATAATAATAATAATAATAATAATAATAATAATAATAATAATAATAATAATAATAATAATAATAATAATAATAATAATAATAATAATAATAATAATAATAATAATAATAATAATAATAATAATAAACATAATAATAATAACAATAATCATAACAATAATCATAACAATAATAATAATAATCATAACAATAATAATCATAATAAAAATAATAATAATAACAATAACAACAACAGCAATGCTGACAGTACAGTACCATAGTGATAATGACGATAGAAGTACACAGGACATACACAATAATGACAAAAAAGATGATGATGACGATGTTGTTGTTGATATCCTTTGACACTTCTACAGTACAGTACCCGTATATACCAACACATATCCCATGCCTTTATCTTGAAGTTCTGTAGATCAAAGCGACTCTTGTTTGGTCACATACAGCTGTTTACTCTCTCACACTGGCTCACTCGTCTACCTGGGTCGCTGCCCCCTTGTGTTGTATGCTAGTGACGCTTTTTTCACCACTTCTCTCTGCATAGTGTTGTTTTGTTGATTGTGATTGTGTTGTTGTGGTAATTGTGGTTGTGTTGTTGTGGTAGTTGTGTTGTGGTGATTGTGGTTGTGTTGTTGTGGTGGTTGTGGTTGTGTTGTTGTGGTGGTTGTGTTGTGGTGATTTGTGATTGTTGTGGTGATTGTGGTGATTGTGTTGTGGTGATTGTGACTGTATTGTGGTGATTGGGACTGTGTCAAATGATTCGAAACTTCAACAAGACCTGAATACAAGTTTTGGATTGCGAGTGTATAATTTTATGAGCATAAATTTAATACAAGAGTTAAATAAACATTGACACACACACACACACATTATACATTATGAGTGGCACAGGTAAGTGTGAACATTGATAATTAGATATTGTACACCTTCTCTCTCTCTCTCTCTCTCTCTCTCTCTCTCTCTCTCTCTCTCTCCTCTCTCTCTCTCTCTCGCTCTCTCTCTCCTTTGTGTGTGTGTGAATGTGTGTGTGTGTGTGTATTAATTTACTGAGTTTAAATGAAGAGAGATGATTAATTCGTTTTCATCACACATCATCAAATTCCCCTACCGGTACATACAAACTTTCCTACTAACCTAATAATCACGTCTCGACTCACTTGTTTAACTTGGTGTCCAGTTTCGATATATACATACATCCACCACCTGAGACTGTGTTCATCAAGGGTGTTCATAAAGACTATAATTATATATATTACTGTGTAGTGTAGGTCGAGTGAGAGGCAGATGAAGGACCCTGCATGCATGTGATCGTGTTTGAAATTGGAGGCATCTGATTCCTCCTGACCATGCCATGAAACAAGCTCCTTCTGTATTGGTGGTGTTTCGTGGCGATATTTGAAGGACTCGTTTACCTCCAATTATCTGACTACATCACTGGTTCCCTTAATGGGTGTGACATCTCCTTGGAGTGAATGGGAGTGCTACTGGTGACTCTAAACTATACTATTGAAACAGATTCCTTACTCAAGTATTGAGATAGTTTGCTGCCTGGAGGACTTAGTATACAATATACTGTACAAGTGTTGCCACAGCTGAAGAGGTAATGTGTTATTGGAATATTTCAGGCAACAACACCTTCAAACTGTACCAAACAAGAGACTCCTGTTCACTCTTGTTAAATTAACTAGTCACTGTTTAACTCGTCCCCGAAAGATAGCCCGATTGAAACCCGAACCCGAACGACTAGGAATACAACCTAATGACCTACCTACCCCTCCCCCTCCCCCCTCCCCCTCTGATTCTCTATGTGTGATCCTTTCCAACCCAGCCACCTCGCCCTTCTTAAAACTAGGGCCCGAAAGACTAGTAGGAATACAACCTATGGGTTACCCCTCCCTTCCCTCCCCCAACATACACTTTCAGGCCTGTGTGTGATCCCTTCCATCCCAGCCACCTCCCCCCCTTCCTCCCTCATTGCCTCCCTCCCTCACTGCCTCCCTCACTGCCTCTCTCCCTCCCTCTCTCACTGCCTCTCTCCCTTCCTCCCTCCCCATCCCTCCCTCCCTCCCTGCCTCCCTCACTGTCGGTGTAGAATTAATTAAGATTGTTACGGACCCTTAAAAAGTAATTAATCCCCGGGCTTAACAAAGGGTTTTCTCCATCAAGTATAATCTTCTAAACTCTCTCTCTATCTCCGTCTATCTATTTATCAATCTATCTAATTATCTTTCTATCTATTCATCTATCTATCTATTTATCCATGAATCTATTTATCTATCCATTTATCCATCTATATAATTATCCATCCATCAATTTATCTATCTATCTATTTATCCATGTTTCTATTTATTTATCTATGTATCTATTTATCTATCTATATCTATCTATCTATCTATTTATCTATCGATCTATTTTTCTATCTAAGGTACTGTGATACTTGACATACATTATCCTCAAATTCACCAATGCTACATAGATATCCATTTCCTGACACAGTCTACAGTTTATATATAGATTATGAAGGAATCAATAGCACATTCCTTTAATATTACAGACATCATCCTACAGTACCATCTTCTAAATCATCCTACAGTACCATCTTCTAAATCATCCTACCTTACCCCCTTCTAAATCATCCAATCCTATCCCCTCTACATTGCCCACACTCGATCGACTTATGTCCCTCTTGCTCTCATCCCCTCTCCCAACTCTTAGACAGGTAAAGTTTGGACAAGTTGTGTTGAAGAGGACTTATTAATCTGGCACCTCAAGTTTGTATCTGTTGGCTGAAGGAGGAGGAAGGTGATGGTGATGGTTGTAGAGGTGGTAGTGTGTGGTTGTGGTGGTGGTAGTAGATGGTGATAATGGTGGTGGGTGGTGATGTTGGTGGTGGTGGTAGTGTGTGGTTGTGGTATTGGTGGTAATGGTGGCTATGAAGGTAGTAATATATTATGTAGTAGTGATGGTAGTGGATGGTGGTGTAATATTTATAGTAGTACTATATAGTGATGATAAGGAAGGATATTAGTGAGACAATGTTAGTACTATTAATAATAACGTAGGTGGTATGATCCTGGTAAGTAATATTAAGTAGTAGTAATAATAACAGTGGTGTTGGTGTTGGTTATGATTACAGTACTACAACTTCATTCACACTCACAGGACATGTTGGTGCAATTGTGGTATCTACAGAATTATATATTTTAAAGATGAGTCCTATTGGTGTATCTACTGTACGTGCATGTATTTTTTGTTTTTTAATATTCGGATTTCTTATAGACAATAGTAAGTAGCTTCTCCAATATCACATAATATTAGAATCCATAGTGACGCGCCTGAGAGCATTAAAACCCACCAGAAAAGAGGGACCATTTATTCAGCTTCCCAGGACGTGAGATTAACTGCATCATCCCGGAGATAAGAATAAAAACATTGACCGTTCCATCTAAAACACTCACTTTATCAGCAACACTCACGCACGCTACAGTTGTCATGTTTTAGTATAACAGTTAGTCAGTCAGCCAGTCATCCAGCCAGCCAGTCATCCAGCCAGTAAGCCATCCAGCAAGCCAACCAACCATCCAGCCATCAAGCCATCCAGCCAACCAACCATCCAACCAACCAGCCAGCCATCCAGCAAGCCATCCAGCCAGCCATCCAGCCATCAAGCCATCCAACCAGCCATCAAGCCAGCCATGAGTATAGTGTCAGTGGCTAGATAGATACAAAGGACACTATTACTATTGCTGGACTCTGGCTGCCACGGGATAGAGAGAGAGGGAGCCGAGGAGGAGGAGGAGGAGGAGGAGGAGGAGGAGGAGGAGGAGGAGGAGGAGGAGGAGGAGGAGGAGGGTAACATTTCCGCATAATTTCCATCGTCATTTCCGTCATTATAATTGAACCTGATGGTGGTCGAGTACAGAAGGGCCAAACCTCGTCTGCAGCAACACACCAACCAGACACAACAGTCCCTGAGGTCACCCCGTTCCTAGAGGCTAGATAGAGCGAGCTTCCATGGAGGAGCCCTGGGACGTATAGCAGGCAGGTTGGGTTTGGGAAGGCTTGGGGGGGTGGCAAAACTGAGAGAAATTAATCCCGGATGAGCAGGAGGAGCATATCCACCCTTCATCCCACTCAGCTTATGCATGGACAGGATATTACAGGGTGGGGTCAGTAGTATTACAGTTTTGTTAATATTTTGTTAAGCCAAATGACCTCTGCATATTTCATCAAGGTGAATCATATACACTGGGCTGCTTGCTTGCTTGCCTGCCTGCTTGCTTGCTTGCTTGATGTGTGTGTGTGTGTGTGTGTGTGTGTGTGTGTGTGTGTGTGTGTGTGTGTGTGTGTGTGAGATAGAGAGAGAGAGAGAGAGTAAATAATAAGAAACTCAGAATACCCAATTAAATCTATATATATACTTTGAGATAAACCAACGTCCAACATGAGATAAATTCACACTAACAATACGGTACTGTGTTAAGAAGACTGAAAGTATAAGAAGACTGAAAATATAACAAGACTGAAAATATAAGAAGACTGAAAATATAACAAGACTGAAAATATAAAAAGATTGAAAATATAAGAAGACTGAAAATATAAGAAGATTGAAAATATAACACAAGATTCTCATTGTAGCCACGAGTCAACATTCACACCCATGGACCAGGAAAGTGAGTGAGTGAGTGAGTGAGTGAGTGTGAGAAAGTGGGTGACTGGGTAAATGGGTGAAAAGGTGATTAAATAAGTGAGTGAGTAAGTGGGTAAGTGAGTGAGTGAGTGAGTAAAATAATGAATGAATAAGTAAGTGAAATAAAGACTGAGTGAATGAGTAAATAAGAGAATGAGTGAGTGTGTAAGAGAAATGAGTGAACGAGTAAGTAAGAGACTGAGTGAGTGAGTGAGTGAGTGTGGGAGCGTGCGTGCGTGTGTGCGTGCGTGTTGGTGTGTGCGTGGTGGTGTGCATGCTATCATCCCTCTGTGTGTTGTTGTGGAAATGTGTGTCATATGTAAAACACGTAATATACAAGATGTTATACAGCTCCTTTGTGCTTTGTGTTTCACTGTGTTTTACGACGAGGGAGGAAGAAGAAGAAGGATATGCAGTACGCGAAATAAAGTAGTGTTATTTTAGCGTTCCTTGATTTTGTGGTATATTTATGATTTATTATTATTGTTATTATTATTATTATTAATATTTATTAGGATTTATTATGATTATGATTATTATTTACTTGTGGTGTATGATCACAAAGGAATATTAGTTTGCATCATACATCCATTCTATTTTACTGCTCGTATTTGTCTGTGTATTTTTTTTGGTCAAGTTTAATAAATATCAAGATGGTATATTTTAAGTGTATACAGTATAGTATAATCTACTATTTCTTGGGTGTATATTTCAGTGGGTTTATTTTTGTATACAGTGTGAATGCAAATTATATTTTTACCAATTATATTTTAAGGAGATAAAGTATATATGGAACTATACATGCAATTAATGATGTTTTGAGAGAGAGAGAGAGAGAGAGAGAGAGAGAGAGAGAGAGAGAGAGAGAGAGAGAGAGAGAGAGAGAGAGAGAGAACAAAGAACGATAATGAAAGAAGCTACAAGAAAGAGGAATTACAAAACAACGATGACGAGGGGAGAGAGAAAGAAAAATAACAATGAACGAAACAAACAAATAAAAGAAAAACAGAAAAGAGTACAATGAGAAATATACCATCAGAGAAAGTAAAAAAAAAAAAAAAAAGAAAAAAAGTCTAGTATAAAAACATTTGGAAATAAAGGGAAGGGAATAAATGATTAGAGATAGGAAAGAGATGAATGTGAGAAAGGACGCTAAAGGGAAAATCAATAGTGTTGAAATTTGGATAAAGGAAAATCGATGTGAAGGGAAACACCAGGCAAAGAGGGGAGTGGAATGGAGGCCAAAGAAGGGTAACAGGAGGAGAGAGAGAGAGAGAGAGAGAGAGAGAGAGAGAGAGAGAGAGAGAGAGAGAGAGAGAGAGGGGGAGAGAGAGAGAGAGAGAGAGGTGGGGGGAGAGACAACACAAATAATTTAATTTACAAAGCACCGCTGTTCTCGTCCACATTATTATAGCCGATTCCTTCATTCCACCTCTCTCTCTCTCTCTCTCTCTCTCTCTCTCTCTCTTAGAGGAGTACTGCCTGTGGTGATGTGGGCAGTACGGTAAAGGTTGTGACTTCTCTTCGGACTCCAGCCACTCCCTTTCAATTCATTAACAGTTCCTCCTTTCATTTTATTCCCTTCGTGTTTGCTGTACCAACTCTCTATCACCTTCTCCCTCGTCCTACAGGGTCTTGCAGGCCTAACACAGTCTTCTTTAACACACACACACACACACACACACACACACACACACACACACACATACATACACACACACACACACACACACACACACACACACACACACACACACACACACACACACACACACACACACACACTTAAGTAATCATCAAATCAAATAATTCTCGAGGCTGCATGTGCCGGGAACAAAACACACAGATATATAATTATTACCTTTGCTGATTCCTTAGTTAACTCACACACCGAATAATTATAATGCACTTGTCATTTATATATTGGATGCATCATTGTACTCTATAAAAGTCTACAAGAAATATATTCCCAAGACTCTCTGTTACACCAATACACTGTTAACAAATTCTAAGTGTAGTGTAGTGTAGAGCAGAGTATTGCAATTCAATAGATCAATGCAGCTCAGTGTAATATTGCTGCTGTCGTTGTTGTTGTTGAAGTTTCTCAAGCTGTCTGACCGAGCAGCCCCGTCAGTGTAATGTAATGAAATGTATATGTAGTGTAGTGTAGTGTAGTGTAGTGTAGTGTAGTGTAGTGTAGTGTAGCGTAGCGTGGTGTAGTGTAGTATAGTGACAAGTTAGATTATATAGTATTGTAGTGAAGTGAGGTGAGGGGTGATGGGAGGGGTGTATGTGGTAGTGTAGTGAGGTGATGGGTGATGGGAGGGGTGTGTGTGGTATAGTGCAGTTAGGTGTGGGGTGATGGGAGGGGTGTGTGTGATACTGCATTTAGGTGTGGGGTGATGGGAGGGGTGTGTGGGGTGATGGGAGAGGTGTGTGTGGGTGGAAGATGGTCGACATAAACCAGGGCTCCCATCCTTCTCCCTTCCAGAGCTCAACTCCATGAATAAATTTTGGATTTTTACCAAAACACACAAGGTAAGAAATCTCTTCATGTATCAAGCTACGGTAATGTTTTTTTTCCCCTCACCCTCAGTGTTGTCTTTGTCCTCTTCCTTCCTGTGTTTCCATTTCTCTGGTCTAAAAGAGTCCTTCTATTTTATCATATTTTCTTCCACACACCCAGGTTCGTTACTCACGATTCTTACATGTGAACGACTTCCACAGAGTGAGATAATAAATGGATCACCTTATAATACAGCTTATGCAAATCTGGAACACAAGGGGGACTGTCTCATCTAAACACAATAGATGAAAAGACGCCACGTGTGCCCTTCCCGAATCTAAGAGATAATCTGTATCTTCTTCTTTATTTTTTACAGTGATATATGTCAGTACCATTTCTCCTGCTAGTTGGGGATATTTATACTCCACTCGATCTCACTCCTCGCTACATCTATTACTGAAGCTAAGTGCATAAACTCTTAATATCTGTCAACGTAATGGTAAGCGAAAAACTCACTAAAGGTGTCTGCTAAAATATCCCACACTCTTCCTGGACTTCGCCTCTCTTCCTATATTTCTCGCTGTTTCTCTCCTCTACAACACACTCACTCTTCTGTACTGTGTACTCTGTTACCTTGGCAAAAAAACATCCGTTCTCTTTCAACTGCTATAAAACCTGAATTACATGGTATTGGTGGTGTTCAGTGTGTACGTAGTCTGTTTCTCTGTAAGCAAAGTATCTCAACAACAATAACAACAACAACAACAACAACAACAACAACAACAACAACAACAACAACAACAACAACAACAACACACACACACACACACACACACACACACACACACATCCCTGCCCTAAAATAAAGAAAGCAGACAAAATCCTGAGCAAAAGTTCAAGCGTAACTACACAAAGCCTTAAGAGAGAATGAAAAGTTTTGTTATTAGTTACCTTTAGGGGTTAATAATACAAGGCACACCAATTGGAGGCCTACCGATTCCTCCAACCTGTGCTACAAAACAAGAGACCCATAATTGTATACAGGGGTAGTACTGTATAGTGTGTTTCCTGATATAGACTGGAGGAAGCAGTTGCCCTCCAGTGTGACCAAATTAATTAAAGGGATTTTTTTTTCCTACCTTGGTGCTATAGGTGCATACAGTACATGTTAGCCTCATCCATTATTACCAACACAACACGAAGCTGCTTTGAGTTGGTAATACGATGCCTGTACTAAATAACATAGGAGTAAAAGACAAATATTTAGGAAGCATATTTAAGACGACGACGACGACGTAAATTAAAGGAGGGAGGGTACTTCACTTTGGGTAAATTTGAAGCTCCGTGATTCCACCAACGTATGCCAAGAAACAGAACCAGGTGAACAAACATAGTGGTGGTCTGTTGCTTGGAATAGTTTGGAGGAATCAGTTGCTCCAGATTTACCACCACCACTGTTTCAAAAGGGAGTGGTGGTATCATGTTGACAAAATTACACGCTATTCAGACCTCCATATTTTACCCATAATAAACAATGTATCATACCATAGTTTAGGACATTATGGGAGGAGAAATTACTTGTTGGTAAATTAATAGGTTACTGATTCCTCCAAACTATGTCAGGAAACAGACGACCCCAGTGTTACTATAATAAGAGGATCTGTTTCGAGGCATGGTTTGGAGGAATCACAAGGCCATCATAAATTTACCCACGACAGATTCCTTCTCCCTTAAGTGGTCTTGTTTTGAAGCATATTTTGGAAAGTTGCGAGGCCTCAAAATTTGTTCACAATATAATACCCCCCTCCCCTGAAACTCCCCATTCCTCCCACCCCCCACCCCTCGAGGACTGGGTGATGCTACAGGGTCCTCAAAAAAATGTACCACTAAACAGACCATTTATGCAGAGATACTTTGTGTTTTGACGAGTTTTGAAGGACTCAGTAGCTTCCAAATTCTCCATAGGCTCCCTGGATTATAATTTTATGCAATTGAGGAAGGAGAGTCAAATTTCGGGGTAAAAACGCGACCTCAAAACAGATCATATAACACGATATTTTGTTTCTGGATAAACTTTTGGGGGAAGCTGCAGTCTCCTGAACAACCCCCCCCCACGACACCCCCCTCCCTGCCCCCCCCCTTTAATTAGAGCAAAGAGGGGAGCATCTGTGACTGAAGGGGTGAAGGAGTGGGGGAGGGAGGGTAGTGGGGGATGCAGAGTGAAGGGATGTGATGGTGTGGGGGTGTGGGTTGGGATGGAGGGGAGGGAGGTGTGTGGGGGATGTATGATCAGTGGGGTGGGGCGGGGTCAGGTGGAGGGTGAAGGGGTGTGGGGGATGTGTGGAGGGGTGTGGTGGCTGGGTGGGGCGGGGGGTGGGGTGGAGGGTGCCTTTGATCATCGGGGGGAGTGACAAGGGTTGGGTTGGGTTGGCTTGGGTTGGGTTGGGGCTGCAGTACCTGACGTGAAAAACAGGCGTTGTGGCCTAACCTGATCTGGCCTCTTCAAAGGGCGTGGTGGTGGAGAGATTTTTTTTAGTCATTCGTGGGGGAGAGTAACAGAGAGAGAGAGAGAGAGAGAGAGAGAGAGAGAGAGAGAGAGAGAGAGAGAGAGAGAGAGAGAGAGAGAGAGAGAGAGCAGGAAGAACTGGAGGGTAAACTTAGGAAGACGAGGGAATGATGGAGGAGAAGAAGAAGCAGAAGGAAGATGAAATGAAGAAGAGGGAGGTGAAATTGAGCGTATGTAGAATGTATAATAGGGGAAAAATAAGAAAGAATGAGGGGAATAGGATGAGATAGAGGGGAGAAAGAGGGGAGAAGGGGGGGGACTAGAGGGAGAGGATTACAGATAAGGAGATTATTGTCTTAAAGGGAGAGGTTAAAGTTGGTGAAGTAGGGTGAAGGAGGAAGAAGGGAGGGCAAAGAAAAAATAGGTGGTGAAAGGGGAAGAGAGGAGTGACGGCTTAATGAAGATAAAACAAGAGGAGAGAGAGAGAGAGAGAGAGAGAGAGAGAGAGAGAGAGAGAGAGAGAGAGAGAGAGAGAGAGAGAGAGAGAGAGAGAGTTACATAGAGTCACATAGGAGGGAGGGAGAGAGAGATAGAGAGAGAGAGAGAGAGTGCCAATGAGTTACAAACGCCTCCCCTTTCCTCCATCCATCCACACACACACACACACACACACACACACACACCTGCTACAACCCATTTCAAATTCCCTTGTCTCCTCATTATACCTGCCCCGTCGAGAGAGAGAGAGAGAGAGGGAAGGGGAAGTGAAAGTATAGTATTGTTTTTCTTTCCCCCTCTCGTTTACGTTATTTTTTTCCCACTCTGTCTGTCTTGTAAATTACGAGTACCTGTTTTGCATGTTCTTTTCATAATATAGCTTTTTTTTGTTTATTTACCCCTTTTTATCCCCTTAGAAGCCTTGTTGTTGTTTTTGTTATGTTATTGTTTTTGTTTTGTTGTTGTTGTTCTTATTGATACTGTTTTTGTTATGTTGTTGTTGT
The DNA here is from genome assembly GCA_034508575.1 of Petrolisthes manimaculis. Taxonomy (NCBI): domain Eukaryota; kingdom Metazoa; phylum Arthropoda; class Malacostraca; order Decapoda; family Porcellanidae; genus Petrolisthes; species Petrolisthes manimaculis. The sequence goes on from JAWZYT010004634.1 coordinate 14,948, forward strand.
TTTTGTTATGTTGCTTTTGTTTTTTGTTATGTGGATACCTTTTTGGGGGACTCGAAATTATATCACAAAACAACATTCATAGGGAAGATAATGTTTCGTGGTGTAAAATGTAGGAATCTGTTGGCTACATTTCGCTGATCACATAAGAGGCCCCTAATTTTCTCACAAGTCTCTCGTCGCCTTAATTTAGCCTAGGGGAGGTTTCTGATTCCTCCAAACTATGCCAGGAAACAGAAGACTCCCTCAGTGGTACTCATAATAGGGGTTCTGTTTTGTGGCATCGTTTTTTGGAGGAATCAGAACACCTTCAAATTAGAAAACAAGAAAATCTCCTCATCTTCAATATTTTTTCATGGTCCCACAAGATCAGGAAAAAAGTGAAAAGTGAGTGTTGGTTGTAGTGTGTCTCTTCTCTTTGTTCTAGGATGACATAAAAAAAATAAGAAAAAATAACAAAATAAGAAAATTAAAAATAAGAAAACAATAAGAAAAATATAAAAAAATAAGAAAAATAAAAAATAAGAAAATAAGAAAAATAAAAAATAAAAAATCAATAAGAAAAATAAGAAAATAAGAAAAATAAGAAACAAATACCTTAAAAAAAATAAGACTCATGATTGGCTGAAGCACATGTGGCGTCTCTCAAAAATATGTGTGTTTGTGAATCTGAGTCACACTTCTGTAACGTAAGGACAGATTTTAATCAATTCTCACAACATGATTGGGCATTATGATATCTTAATAAAAATGATTATATTCAAACATGCTTCAGGTAAAAAAAAACAAAGGTAAAATAAAATATGAACTTACCTTACATTAGTAGATTGGTAAGGATGATATGATAATTATATGAGTTGGTAAAGCTATAACCTTAATTTTTTTTTTTTTTTTTTACAGATGTTGAAGCTTTGGTCAAGTACCGTCCTAGAAGTTATTTATCTACCTATTACTTCAATGGTGCTCTAGTTCTCCTTAAAATGAACCCTGTGATGTAGTCAGCAAATAGGAGATAAATAAGTCCTTTAAATATTGCCACGAAACACCACCTATATATATAATTATAGGGAAAGAGGTTGTTTCGTGGTATAGTCAAGAGGAATCGGAAGCCTCCTATTATGATGCAGACACGATCACAGGGTCCTTGACTCTTTATTTCACCTGTATAGTTTTCTGTGGTGTCAGTTATTGGGAATCGTTCAGATGGATGACACCCGTTTAATAGGAATTTCCCTTCATAAATATATATTTTCCTGTTTTTGGTATACGATGATAAAGATCTGATTTTATTATCTTTACGTGACACATTATTACATTGTAAAGAATAAAATAGATAGGTTATGCACTATTTAAAATTTTCTGGACAGCAAAACTGAATCAAATGTGAATCATCTGTTTTGGGTTTGTTCTAAGCATTCCAAATCTTGAAATATTGTCTGTAATTGTGAGATTATAGGGCTAACCAATTCCTTCAAACTATGCTACAAAACAAAATCTTAATTTCTAAAATGAGTATACTTTCTTGGTAAAATTTGAATGATAAGTATCCTTAAATCTTCATCCTAAACAGATTACTTAATCGCTTTAAAATCTACGTAGTTTCTATGTATTGAGGAAGGTAGACTGATCCATCGAGGCTCGTGAAAACAGGAGTGCCTGAGGCCTGACATGATTACATTTATTTAGCATATTTTCCCGAGGTTATGGAGGCGAGGAACTGACAGAGTTATTGTGTCTCAGTGTCTCCTCTTCCTCTCCCTCTTCCTCCTTCCCTTCTCCCATCTCCTCTTTCCCTTCTCCCATCTCCTGCTCCACCTTTCTCTCCCAGTTGTCCCAGTGTCTCCTCTTCTTCTCCCTCTTCCTCCTTCCCTTCTCCCATCTCCTCCTCCACCTTTCTTCCCCCAGTTGTCCCAGCGTCTCCTACTGTTCCCCTTTCCCGCCTCCTCTTCTTCCTCCTCCTTACCCCCCCCCCCCCGTGGAGATACTGCCTGCCAGAGCAAGATTTATTACTCCTGACTCAGTTTGTTGACGTTGATGCATTTTGATTTGCCGGCATCTCCGTTTGTTTATTGAACTGCTGGATTCACAAATACACTAAGGCCCATATCAAAACGTCATTCCCCTACAGTTGGATTTGCTGGTGTTCTGTTTTCTTTTATTAGACATTTGGGTTTGTAAATACACCAATACCATATCAAAACGTCCTTCCTTCCTTCCTCCCTTTCAGCTCCTGTTTGTGACTGAATTTTCTCAAATCAAAGCTAAACAAATGTAATCTATACATAACTGAACTGATTTATTATACTGAGAGAAAAATAACTTAAAACAACAACACAAAACTAATCTAAATCCAACCTTTTGGTCGTTGTCTCTCCTTGGGAAGAAAATGATCTCAAACCGCATACACTAGGGGAACAGAAGGGCCGCCTCCCTCATTATACCGCAATTAATGCCACGATGTAAATGGAAGCGGAAGGAATTTGCATAGTAAGCTTGCAGGGAATAGTTTGCGGGCGAAATGAAGCAAAACCCTGCCGTGTCTTGACTAGTGGGTGGCAGGGGAGGGCTAGGGAAGGGGTAGGGAAACTGGGGATCAAGACAGACAGGAGCAGGGGCAGGGGATTAAGTCAACGCAGGGGTAGAGGCAGAAAAAGGAAAGTAGGAAGAGGGACAAGGGCAGAGGAAAGTAATGAAGACAGAGGGATGGGAAGGAAAGTAGGAAGAGGGGCACAGGCAGAGGAAAGTAATAAAGACAGAGAGAGGGGAAGTAAAGAAGGAAGAGGGGCACGGGCCGAGGAAAGTAATGAAGATGGAGGAAGGGGAAGGAAAGTAGGAAGAGGGACACGGACAGAGGAAGGGGAAGTAAAGTAGGAAGAGGGACACGGGCCGAGGAAGGCGATCAAGATGGAGACAGGGGAAGGAAACCAGGGTAATGGATGGGGTAATCTGTGAGCATCGTGAAGGCGGCTCGGGTATCAAACTGAGGCTTAGTGGTGCCGGCGATCTGTATCCTTCCTCATTATCCGGGTAAACATTGGCCAGTGTTGTTATCCGACGCAGAGGGATGTGGCCGTCGCAGGAACACACGCATTCAACTTCAAGGGGGTCGCTTCACATGTCTTGGAATTGGAGGCTTATCATTAATTATTCCACACACACTGCTACAAAACATGTGTCCTACTCGTATGCTGAAGTGATCTGTTTCCCGGCATAGTAGTTTGTAGTGATCAGTAGGTCTCATATAACCCAAAATTTAAGAGAGAAATAAAATTAGTAAGTCGGTATATTTTCGCTATGCTTTCAAAAATGAAGTATAATTTATTTTTTGTATTTTGTCTCAAATTGCATCACAGTTCCAGAAAAAGGCAAAAAATAAAATGAGGGAGCCAATATATTTTGGCCCGTTTAAAAAAAATATATAAAAATAAGTAAATAAATAAAAATAAAAAATAAATAAATTTGAAGTGCAGAAAAGTCAAACGATTTCGTGCTATGTGGATGATGGGCTCTATTTTGGGGTCCCACTGAGGAACACCAACACCACCACAACTACCACTCTACCACCTCTAATACTACTACCACCACTACTACCAACAGCTCACCACCTCCACTACAACAACAACAACAACAACAACAACATCACCAGATTCCCCACCATTACAACCAATACCACCACCAACAACCACTACCATCAACACCAACACCAATACTATCCCCAACCACCGACAACCACCACCACCACCACCACCACTACTAAGATCACTCATACTGTTACGACTCTGGAATGGTGTTAGGAGTAGTGGTACAGAAGGCACCATAAAGGGTCAAGTTATGGTCACTTACTGGTGTCAGGGTGTGTGTGTGTGTGTGTGTGTGTGTGTGTGTGTGTGTGTGTGTGTGTGTGTGTGTGTGTGTGTGTGTGTGTGTGTGTGTGTGTGTGTGTGTGTGTGTGTGTGTGTGTGTGTGTGTGTGTGTGTGTGTGTGTGTGTGTGTGTGTGTGTGTGTGTGTGTGTGTGTGTGTGTGTGTGTGTGTGTGTGTGTGTGTGTGGCGAGTGGTCTTGTAGGTGGTGTGTGAGTTAAGTGCTGTTAAGTGTTGTTTTTATATCCCCATTTATAGGTTCACAGGGACGTTAATGTTACGTGGGGGAGGAGGAGGAGGAATAAAGTTCTTGTTCTGGACTCCTAGATAACAATGTTTTATTTCTACCGTTCGTGATGCTTAGTTCTTTCATTTTCTATTTTTTTTTCATTTGCACTGCACTGGTTTTTATTAATTTTCTTCATTCTCTACAATACATTCAATTTTATTTATTTTCTACGGTACATGACTTTTATTTCTTATTTTTCCTTCTAACTACAAGGGATTTGAATGGATTTTACTTATTGTAAAAAAAAAAAAAAAAATCTGCATAAAACATTTTCACTACACACACTGTCTGTCACACACCAATATATATCATTTTTTTTTATCATCATATGAGTATTTACATTCAACCTGGAAACGTTGAATCCTGAAACACAATATTGCACAATACTGAACTTCAATTTACATCTCAGTAGGAAGTAATAAATTTGTTCCATTCTCTTTCCCACCACAAATCTATTTTCAGAACTGCAATGGGTCCAGATATAAGTGCATTAACCGTACTGTTGCATACTAACCTCACAACAATCCACATTGTTATGCAAAATGTAATGGTGAATTGAATGCAGTTATAATATGTTGTCCTATGTTATCGCTTCCCCCTCCCCCCCCCCCTCACACACACACACACACACACACACACACACACACACACACACACACACACACACACACACACACACACACACACACACAAACACACACACACACACACACACACACACACACAATGCAAAGCTCAGAGATGATCCGACAGTGTTGCAGCATCGGTCAATTCCCCAGGGAGCTTTTAAATGCTTCGATGTTCTGGCGTCAAAAGCGAACTAGTTTATACATAGATAGAGAGAGAGAGATGGGATGGGATGGGGTTGGGTGGGGGGTGGAATGAGGGAAGGGGGGGGGGGAGGGTTATAAGCATTCCCCAGTGTAGTAAGGCAGCGAGGAAGTGTATTAGACTCATCCCCCCGTTGTATCATTTGGCCTCGGTTCCGTCGCGTCTATATCACTGCAAATATTGGAGTCTGCATGATTGCATTCCTCGCGGGGCAATGCAACAACACGTTACCCCTCGCTGAATTACCTCCCCTTCTCTCTCTCTCTCTAGTTCTCTATACACACACACATTTACAAATATTTATACATACATGATCTGATATCAGCACACATACCTACACACACATACATACACACATACATACACACACACACACACACACACACACACACACACACACACACACACACACACACACACACACACACACACACACACACACACACACACACACACACACAAACACACCAACACCATTTGCATTCCCCACCCGGGTATCACATCCATCACCAGAGACACAAACAAACAGCAATGCCAAAAAAAGATACATATTGCCTTAATTAAACCCCGCGTACCAACCCGTGTAAATCACCTCCTAAGCCTCCCAAATAGCCCAAATAAAAAACGCAGCGCCGGGAGAGGGACCCCCTAAATCCTGGTCTGATTGCGAGTATTCGTGAATCATTAGCCGAGCTCCTAAATATGCGGATTTATCGAGCTAAAGGGAGCAGCTCTCAACCTCCTTGGGGAAATCACACTCCTCCCGATATCCAGAGCTCGCCAGTGTCGAAATCTTGTCTGGAACAGGTCTGGTTTGCAGTTTAATGGCAGTTTATAACGTGTTTGGGAGTTAGGGCCAGTTAGTAGACTAGTTTAGTTGGTGAAACTGGTTGGTTCACTCGCTCCGTGGGGCACTGGTGGGTGGTGGGTGTTTCTCTGTTGTGTGTCTGGATGGATGGATAGCTTTGTTGCATGTCTGGTATGACGGCTTAGTTAAATGCCTGGTTTTGTTACGTGTGTCATTGTGTGTGTGTTGTTTTTTTGCATGTGAGGCTTGTACTATATGTCTGGGTGTGGAGTTGTTTGTTGCAATGTCAAGCTTGTGTTGTACTGTATGTCTGTTTGTGTGTTGGTTTGTTGCAATGTCAGGCTTGTGTTGTACTGTATGTCTGTTTGTGTGTTGGTTTGTTGCAATGTCAGGCTTGTGTTGTACTGTATGTCTGTTTGTGTGTTGGTTTGTTGCAATGTCAGGCTTGTGTTGTACTGTATGTCTGTTTGTGTGTTGGTTTGTTGCAATGTCAGGCTTGTGTTGTACTTTTCGTTGTGTGTTTTGTTGTGTCTACGTACGTATAGTAATGCTACATGAACGTTTGGGAATCGCAAATTGGAAACCACTTTACAAATATCTCCAAAAGGAAAATATAGATACGTATATATATATAGAACACAGTACCTATATACAGCACCTTTACTGCTAGTTAAAATATACACCATAACTAGTTAACGTAGTCTTTCAACAATGTTTGGATATTGTTTGGCGAAACTTTTCAACAAATCCTGATATGATGAGAGGAGACAAGATAAACAAACCAAGCCCAAGGTGCTAACAAGATCCATTTGGCCCCTCACTTTGAGTAGAGAAGGGGAGGCACAACAGTACATGAGGAGAGGGAAGATGAGAAGGAGAAAGAGGAAAGAGGAGAAGAGTGAAGAAGGAGGAAAAGATGCTGCAGACGGTGGTGATGGTTGAGGAGGAGGAGGAGGAGGAGGAGGAGGAGGAGGAGGAGGAGGAGGAGGAGAGTAATGGAGGAGGGAGAGAAGGAGAGTGGAGCTGAGGAGAAGAAGGGAAGGTACTTAAGGAGGAGGGAGGGCCAGTACCAGCCCTGGGTAATCAGGTAATGGTTGAGTGTGAGTGAGTGACGGACGCTAACCAGACCAGTCCTCCTCCACACCCTCCCTCCCTCCCTCCAGGCCTTCACTCACCCCCTCCATCATAATACACCCCCACCAGGCTAGTCCTCCTCCACCACATCCTCCCTAACCCCCTCCAACACATCCACCCCAACCATGCCCTACCTCCCTCCAGACCTTCACTCACCCCCTCCATCATAATACACCCCCACCACGCCCTCCCTCCAGGCCTTCACTCACCCCCTCCATCATAATACACCCCCACCAGGCTAGTCCTCCTCCACCACACCCTCCCTCACCCCTCCATCATAATACACCCCCACCATGCCCTACCTCCAGGCCTTCCCTTACGCCCTTCATCATATCCCTCCACCCACGCCCTCCCTCGCACCCCCTCCATCACATTCTCACCTTCACCCCACGCCTTCCGCCCACGCTGTCACCGTGTTATTCCCCTCCCACGACCATCCACATGCCTTGCTCAATGTCTTTCTCCACGCCTTTCTCCACACCCCTTAACAAGTACTACTCCATGTCCCCTCTCTCCCTCACGCCGCCTCTCTCCCTCACGCCCCCTCTCTCCCTCACGTCCCCTCTCTCCAACACGCCCACTTCCACGTTTCACCCATGCACACACACAAGCCTGACTTTCAACTATAATTCTAATATAAGTCATAAGTAATCAATATATATATATCGTACCAATTGCCATCACCACCACCATCACCATCATCACCATCATCATCATTATCATCATTTCTGTATATGTATTAGTGTTTTGTGATGTCGTGCAGTGGTCACCTCAACATTACCTTCCCCTCTTAGTCACCCTCACATTATTCTCATCGACGATAATCATTCTGTGTGTGTGTGTGTGTGTGTGTGTGTGAGTGTGTGTGTGTGTATGTGTGTTGGTGGGTGTGTGTGTGTGTTGGTGGGTGTGTTGGTGTGTGTGTGTGTGTGTGTTGGTGGGTGGGGGGGGGGGTTATATGGTGTGTGTGTGTGTGGCATTTTTGTCTATCATTAGTTCCATCCCCTTGACATAAACAAAAGGCTTAAGGGGCTTAGTACAGTGTTGGTATGTATGTATGTACAGTATATACGGTACACTGGAGCACCTTCAAGCCTCTAAAGTATGCCAGGAAACAGGACCAAATGAACACCTATAATAATAATGTCCTGTTGCCTGTATTAGTTAGGAAGAATCAGTTACTGTATATCTACCAACACTGTACTACGTCTTTAATACAGGTGGAAGGTAGAGCTACATTCCTTAGATAATAAAAAGGACCAACAGGGAAGAGTATCATTTATAAACATCAACACGCCTGCCCAGTACAAGTAATAATATCCCTCCACGAGAAAAATTACAGAGGAGGAAAATTGTCTTTGGCTATAATGACAAGACTTTTAACACGGGGCGGCGACACATAACATTAATCTACAAAAGGATGTATGTTAATTAAGAGGGTAATACACTTTTGGTACAACACTGGAGCTGCTTGATTCCTCCAATGTGTGTCAGTAAAACAGGACTAATAAGTAAATATATTAGTATCCTGTTGTTTGGAATAGTTTGGAGGAATCAGTTGTTCCAGATAGTCCACACAGTATAGACGAATGACATACTTTACATAGCCAAATATTCCTTAGAGATGAGGAATATAAATTTTCTTTACATTAGCCCATTTGATGCCGGAGATATATTCGTAATACCTAGAAAAAGACACCGACCTGTATATCTACAAACCTCCCTACCTTTAGATATATATCTGATATCTACTTACCGACCTATCTACCTGTTTAGCTATATATATACATACATACGTACCTTCCTACCTACCCGCCCATATTTCTACCTACTCCCCTACCTACCTACCAACCAGTATACATCTAAGAATACCGATAAATGTACTGTATTTTTAACTCGACAAAGACGCCTGACAAAGGAGTGGAATCTAATCTCCTTACATCGAGACACTTTAACACAGGTGGTAGAGATCTACTTTACTTGTCCATTTACTGTACTTGGAGATCCATCTACACTACTTAGACAAACACGAGGGAGACGCCTTGGCCGAGGATTAGCATGCGGGGGAATGATTACAACTGAGTAATTAAGTTTAACAACCCAGAGGCCGACAGTGTGACAGGACCCAGCGAGGGGGACGAGTTGGGAGGGCTGTGGCTCGGTCTGTCTATGTTTGCCTGTCTGTCTCTCTCACACACACATACATAGATAGATGAATAGATAAAGCGATATATACATTACATCCTCAGATAGGAAAGTACTCACAGTTCCTGTTTCGCTTCTCCTGTGGCTGATTTGCATCTTTGATCAACATGGTGATTTGAAGCTACTGCATATATATATATATATATTTACAGAGAGAGAGAGTGACTGAAATAATGTTAGGGGATATTAGATAGAAATAAAAGTAATATACATTCTGAAGACCAAAAAGACAGGCAGACCAACAGACGGCCAAAACATAAAAAAAAAAAAAAAAATAGAGTCAGCAAACGAAACAGACAGAGAAAAAGAGCAGCAGCAGCAACAGCAACAGCAGCAGCCCGTATAATGAAGGCTCAGGTAGCAACATATATTCAGGTGGGCGTTGTGAATTAGTATATAATACCTCATCAGCATACACCACCACCACCACCACCACACCCATCACGGAACTCCCTCATACACGGCCTCGCTAAAATGAGCCTCGTTGAGTGAGTGAGTGAATGGGTGAGTGAGTGAGAGAGTGAATGGGTGAGTGAGTGAATGGGTGAATGAATGAGTTAATGGGTGAGTGTGTGAGTGAGTGAATGAGTGAGTGAATGCGTGAGTGTGTGAGTGAGTGAATGAGTAAGTGAGTGGCCATCAGGGTGGGGTTATAATAATAAGTATTTCAGTAGTGTACTCTGCTTATGATCTGTATCCGTTATATGTAGTTTATTTCCTTCTTATTAATATGTTTTCACTTGTTTACTGGAAGGTCTCGTCAACAAAAACATTTCTTTTCCAATAAAGGTTACGTTAATGATATATAAACTTTTTATTATAATGATATACATTTTATTATAACGATATACTTTCTATTTCAAAAGGGTCCACGTCAATAACTTTTTTTTTATTATTTCCAGGAGGACTTACATTAATATTTTTTTCTTTCGACAACAGCCTATGCCATTACTTGACTATACCAGGAAAGCCTATGTTCGTTAGTTTAGGGGTTTGAAAGCCAAGTTGTATTACGGTAAAAGTTGAGTTGTTTGGGATTGGTTCGAGGTAACTTTTTTTTTTATTATTATTTAGTTTTCCTTGAAAGCCCCCTTACCTTATTCGATGTTTTCACCCCAATAGAGCCCGATTCAGTTCATTATATTTATGATTCAAAAGATTTGTTTGGTGGGTCATATCCGGTCAAGTTAAACATCGTTAGATTTCATTGGACTACCGTAGCTAAAAACTCCGAACCTTGAACGACCGGATAAACAGATCTCCAAACTGAATACACTTTATGGAAACAAGTCCGGAAACCGAATTGAAAGAGGAAAATGATACCATATGCGGACACGTACATATTTTTTTCTCCCGTCCTTCCTTGTTGTGGTGGGAAAATAAAAAGCTGTTGGATTATCATAACAGGCGAGAGAGAGGCCCCTGTGACAGTATACTCCACCAACAGTTCTGACGCGAGAATAATTTCGAGTACACACAGACCCAAAAGTGTTGTTTGTCCTCTCACACTGCAGAGGTCAGGTTTAGGGGGGACCTCCTCTGTTGTTGGAAAATTGGAGGCTTAATGAATCTTTCTTCCAAACTATGAGAAATCGTTCTAAAAACTAAAATGTACGAGAAAACCTGTAATTTAAGGTGATTTTTACTCAGAAAGGAATTGGTGCATTTTTGAAGGGATAAAAATATATAACTCACTCTATATACAAGACGAGTAAGTGAAGGCAATAGTACCATATATCAGTGAAGTCGAAACGTGTATCTACAGACATTTTACTAGGAAGGAAATCATCGGTACATATATATTCCATGGACAAAAATATACAACTCACTAAATCTAAGAAGTGATGGAGTGGAGGCAACAGCAGCAGTACCATACACCCATAAATAAATTCCGTCCTTTCACCCCACACAGCCACCACCAATCTGCCCACACACACACACACACACACACACACACACCTCTCCCCCCAACAACTTGTCCCCACCACAGTGTCGCCTGGGCTCAGTCTATGCATAACTTCCTGGCACACCACCACCTCACCAGATGCATTACCAACATCTCCTTCTCCCCACCTCTCTCTCTCTCACACACACACATACACACATATACACATACATACACACATACACACACATACACACATACATACACATATACACACATACATACACACATACACACACATACTGTACATACACACATACTGTACATACACACATACATACACACACACACACACACATATATACATACATACATACATGCATACATATATACACACACACACATACATTATCCAGCGACATAAAACTAGAGATACCAGTCCTTAATCAAGTATGTGTGTTTGTTGCAGGTTGGCAGGATATCGTATGTAAGATTATATTCTCTTGTGTTTATTATGTACTGTTTATAATTATCCTCTTGGCACTTACTCAGTTCTTAGTTGGTTGGTTGAAACTTTTAATATTCTGAAATCGAGTGTTGTTGGTGTCTGGTGGTTTGTTGTGTGTGTGTGTGTATTGGGGTGTCTCATATTGGCCTACACCTCTTTTCTTCTCAGGAGGCAACACAGTGCTGACCCTAAGCTGTACACGGGATACTAAATTTCACGATTCTCAGAGATTTGTTATGTGAAAGAAGAAAGTAGAAAAAAAAATCCTATGTTTGCACGAATGATATTTTTTTTTTTTTTTTTGTGGAAGAGACAAGAACTTCTACTGCAGGTATCTATCATTCACACAAAATATCACACACAATTTCCAATCCTGAGAATAATATTCAGACCAACAACAACAACAGCAACAACACCGACCCCAAGAAAAAGAAAAACAGTTCAACTTTGCTCACCACCACCACGACGACCTGCCAGACTTCCTTCCTTCTCCTCCCTGACACACACACACACACACACACTTATACCCTTCTATTTCGTGCTGCCAATGCCTCTACTCTGTCACGTTCTCCTCACCCACACTCAGGAACATTATAATAGATCCAGCAGCCACTATGGACCCTATAATAATCTGTACCATAATCTGGACTCTATATATTCTGAACTCTATAATTCAATATGAAGGTAACATTTTTTTTTATATTTTTTTTTACTTTTTTTTTTTTTTTTTTTTTTTTTTGAGGAAGGACCCAAGAGCAGGCACGTGCATCCAGGGGTCATGACGGTAAGGGTAAGTGTGATGGACGGTATAGTCTGGGTGATCTATCTATCTTCCTCTGCTGTTGTATTTGTCTTTCTTCTGAGTTTTCCTCTTCCTCATTATTCATCTCACCGTCCTCTTCTTTTTTCCTCCTCTTACTCCTACTCCTGCGTTATTTCTCTTCTTCATCTCCTCCTCCTCCTCCTTCCTTTCTACCACCACCACCAACATCTTCTCTTCTTCATCTTCCTCCTTTTCCTTCCATCCTTCACCACCAACATCTTCTCTTTTTCATCTCCCTCCTCCTCCTCCATCTCCTCCTCCTTCCCTTCTTCCCTCTCCTCCTTTACTTCCACCACCACCACCACCACCACCACAACCTTCCATTTCCCTCTCCACCACTTCCACACCACCACCACCTTCCCTCTTCCCCTCTCCTCACTCTCACCACCACAACCTTCCCTTCTTCCCTCTCCTCCTTTACTTCCTCCTCCATTACCACCACCTTCCATCTTCCTCTCCTCCACTTCCACCATCACACAATCTTTCCCTTCTTCCTCTTCTCGTTCACTTCCTCCTCCATTACCACCACCTTCCCTTCTTCCCTTTCCTCTTGCTCTTCCTCTTCACCTGATTGCACAAACTCAATTAACAACGCAATGACTCCGGGAGACTGCTGGGGCGACTCCAGTGTTCCTCCAACTGTACTCGCTTTCAAGACTACTGGCCACTTCTTTACAGATATGTCTATGTTGTTTTGATTACCATTTTGATATACACAGTTCAAGATTACTCTGGGGGATATTATTTAAGCTCGTACGTGAATATTCTCAAGTGTACTCGTTAAAGACTGGTGTACTGTAATTCTACGACCCTTCACATTTCATACGAGAGTGAGACTGAGTGTTTGTCTTTGTAATCCGACGAAAGTTCCACTATTTCCTTCACACTCCTGTCAGACCAAAATCATTAATACCGCCTCGTAGTGGAATATAATATTATAAAGTAATATTGTTTCTCTACCTGGGTTTGTAAATATGTTAATAGGTGACGTAGTGAATTACATGACATTTATTGACAACAACAATGAAATATTAAATGAAAGAACAGGTACAGTACATACATAATAAAACTATTTTCCACATATGTAAAGGTAATGCATATAGTAGCCTGGTAAAACATGGTACAGTATCCTAGCCACAAAACCCAGCTTCAGGTAGAGGGGTAGGGGAGGGAGGGGAGGGAGAGGGAGAATGAAGGATTGAAGAGGGGGAGTGAGGGGGATGAAGAGGGGGAGTGAGGGGATGAAGAGGGGGGCGGGAGGGATAGGGAATGAAGGGATGAAGAGGAGGAGTGAGGGGGATGAAGAGTGAGGGGGGGAAGGAGAGGGAATGAAGGGATTGAAGAGGGGAGGAAAGAGGGATGAAGAAGGGGAAGGCAAGAGGAATGAAGGGATTGAAGAGGGGAGTAAAGAGAGGGATACAGTGGAGAGGGGATGGGGAAAGGGAATGAAGGGATTGAAGAGGAGGGAGTGAGGGGGATGAAGAGGGAGGGAGGGGGATGAAGAGGGAGAGAGGAGAGGGGAGGGAGGGAGAGGGAAGGAGTGAGGAATGAAGGGATTGAATAGGGGGAGTGTAGGGGGATGAAGAGGGGGGAGGGGGGGAGGGGTCTGACCAATTACGAACTCAACTATCATCATGAATTTGGTTCATTTGGGCGAATAATCGTCTACATCCTATGAATAGGGAAGCAGTGATCAGCCACGGTGAGTGTAATTATCATGGTGGAAATGGTGTGTGTGTGTGTGTGTGTGTGTGTGTGTGGTGTGTGTGTGTGTGTGTGGTTGTGTGTGTGTGTGTGTGTGTGTGTGAGTGTGTGTGTGTGTGTGTGTGTGTGTGTGTGTGTGCGCGTATGTGTGTGCGTGTGCGGTGTGAGTGTGTGAGTGTGTGTGTGTGGTGAGTGTGTGTGTGTGTGTGTGATTGGTCAGATGGTACGTGTGTTTATGTAGGTGGTCATTTGTGAGTATTTATGTACAGTCGCGTCACAAAGTCCTTAAACAGGCCTCCTTTACACCCTGGTCAAGGACTATGTGCCCTCAACGGTACAGTACGTGGTTAGGTCAGGCTAATATACGGTACGAGTTCACGAGTACGCGTTAT
>JAWZYT010004635.1:0-2500 GCA_034508575.1 Petrolisthes manimaculis
GTGGCAATGATTGAAAGACTTGCTAACCTCCAATTTTCTGACTACATCAAGGGGTCTATTAATATATCACTTTCATGTCGTTTTTATTGTGTTTTTTTTTTGTGTGTGTTTTTTTAATTCCCTTGCTTTACTCAGTTCACTCACTCCTCATCTTGATTCCGTCCCTCCTTGACTCTCTTCTCTGCTCTACTTCTTTCTCACGCTCCTTCCAAACTATTCATTTCCCTTTCCTCTCTGTTTCATTCTTTATATCTCCCTCTCAAATTCAATCCTTTCTTTACTTCCCTGCATCATTCTCACTATCCCTCCATCTCTCCATTTCACTCTTACTCGTCCCTCCCTCCCTCCCTACATTCTTACTTAAACTCCTTCCCTACCACACTCCCTCCCTACCACACTCCCTTCTTACCTAACTTCTTCCCTACCACACACTCTTTTATCTAACTTCTTCCCTACCACACACTCTTTTATCTAACTTCTTCCCTACCACACACTCTTTTTACCTAACTCTTTCCCTACCACACTCCCTTCTTACCTAACACCTTCCCTACTTCACTGCCCTTCCCCTTCCTAGCGTGTACTGTATGTTACCCTGAGCACTTCTTGTGGTGTGCATGTCTTCTATATGTTTAGGAAGTACGGTATAGTCAAGTGAAGGAACGTGTACCTAAGCGAGGGAAATCTTATCTGTTCCTTCCCCATCATCTCATCTCTGCATCCCTTCGCTTCCTCCATCTTTCCTCCTCTTCAACAGGCCTACCTCCCTCTCCCCTATTCCTCCCCCCTCATGCCTTCCCTCCCCTTCATGCCTTCTTTCCTCCTCCTTCGTGCCTTCCTTCCTTTTCCTCCCCTTCCCATTTTACAGCATTCCTTCCATTCCCTCCTCCCTCACACATCCACAGCATTCCTCTCTCATCTTATTTTCGTGACTTGCTCTCCTCTCCTCCCCCCCCCTTCCTCTCCTCTCCTCCCCCCCTTCCTCTTCATCTCTCCTCTCCTCTTCATCTCTCCTCTCCTCTCCTCTCCTCTCCATCTTAAAAGCGACACTTCCTCCCAACCACCTGCTTCCTCCCACTTCCCCTCCCCCACACCTCAGACACCTGCCCTCCCTCCCCTTCCCCCTCCCACCTCTCACACCTGTCGCATGTTTTCCCCTCTGCTGATTCCTGTTCCTTCCTCTCTTCCATCCTTCCAACCTACTTTCCTTCTTTCTTAACTTTCTTCTTTCCTTCCTTCCGTCGCTCTCTTCTTCCTTCCTTCCTTCCTTCTGACCTTCACTACATCCTTCCAACCCTATTTCCTTCCTTCCGACCCCTTTCCTTTTTCCTTTACTACCATTCCTTATTCCACCTCCACCTACTCCTCCTCATACCTCCTCCTCCTCATACCTCCTCCTCCTCATACCTCCTCCTCCTCATACCTCCTCCTCCTCATACCTCCTCCTCCTCCTCCTCCTCCTCCTCCTGTGTTGTGCAGCTGACGTGCTAATGAGTGTGTGTGTGTGTATTTAGCCTCTTCACAATATCGTACACACACACACACACACACACACACACACACACACACACACACACCGGATCTTCATTCCCTTACCTACTAACACACTCATTACCTTCCTCTCTTACCTACTTACCCACCAACCTGCCGCCTTCTTACTTTACTAACCAACAAACACATGGCCTTCTTTCCTTACCTACCTATGTTACTTAGCATTATACTATTACTACTACTACTACTATTACTATTATTACTATTACTATTACTATTACTATTATTACTACTACTATTACTACTACAACTACTACTACTACTACTACTACTACTACTACAACTACTACTACTACTACTACTACTACTACTACTACTACTACAACTACTACTACAACTACTACTACTACTACTACTACTACTACTACTACTACTACTACTACTACTACTACTACTGCCACCTATATAACTTTAGTTCCATGTCTACTGACGGTACGGTATCAACCTAATTCTTTCCTTGTTTATTTACCTACCAGTTTGCTGCCTTCTTTCTTTCTTTCTATATCCAATACCCATAACAACACTACAACAACATTACCTACGTGTATATTCTATGGTACTGTATATAGCATACTTTAAACCCTATTTATATCAAACCCATGCACGTCCCCACGCATTTCCCACCCTATCAAAACACACCAAAATCATTTACTTAATTTCGTACAGTAGAATCCTTTCCCATCAACTCGCCAAGCATATTTATATACTACACAACAATACCAGTTAGCCTACCTACCCTTCACAGTTTGCTCAGTAACGTACAAGCATATCATAGTTATTTCTAGCAGATAGTTATATTTTCTACTATAACAAACAACTCACTACTATAACATAATAATAACCATCCGTCTTGTATTTTTATCATTATAGGTAACGTGTTTTGCTACCAACCAACCAACCAACCTGTTGTACATGACTTCCTCTATTAATTTCATCCCTTCCCTTTAATATA
>JAWZYT010004635.1:7500-28597 GCA_034508575.1 Petrolisthes manimaculis
CCTGCAGCCTGTAACGATATAACAGAATAGTAACTGTTTTATATTATGTACCGATTCCCTACTTTGTAACGTGACCTTTAATACACATTTTGAATACATTCCAGTCTTTGTAAAGTGTTGATAATTATATACCAAGTTTCGTCATTTTTCGGTGTAATTGTGTTGGATGATGGCATTACTCGTACATTTATCAATAAGGCCAAAAACATTATTGAGGAAGCAGGTTCATTTTCAACAGTTGAAATTAAAATGAAGTAGTATAGTTATGGATAGAAGTTTAGTCTCTGCCTTCATGTTTTTATTGATATCACAGGGTTCCTTAAGGTGATAATTTCATTTTGGTACATTGAGGTGCCTTGATTCCTCCAAAGTATGCCAGGAAACAGGCCCAAGTTAACAAAATAATGGTGTTCATACATGTTGCTTGAAATAGTTTGGAGGATTCAGTTGCACCAGATTTACTTAGTGTTGTAGTAATGGTGTGTCGAGTCGTCCCCTTCTCTCATGCAGGTGTTTACAGGTGTCACATTACAGACCGCATAATTATGACAAACAGACAGACACAAGGGCCCATGCCAACACAGTGACAAATGTACGGCAGTTGTATGTATACGTTTTAGGAGTCATCGTACCGGTTATGTCCATCGTACACACCATCCATTATACCTTTCTTGCATATGGCTCTTACCTTATTTTCAGTGATGTTGTGGTCACTTTATTTATTTATACCTGTTCTCCAAATGGTGTATTTAAGGGAATAATTCACTTTAGTTACATTGGAGTGCCATGATTCCTCCATAAGTATGCCGGGAAACAGGACCAAATTAACAAAAATAATGGTGCTCTGTTGCTTGGAATAGTTTGGGGGAATCGATAGCTCCATATTTACCAACAATGCATTTCCACCTTAACGTCAAAGGTTATTATATTTGATTAATTAATTACATACTCGTATAAATCATTTGATAGTATTGTTTTTAACCTCGTGAATACAGTAAATACAGTGAGCTTTTCTAGTGTAAACAGGAAACTTTGTCTGGAACTACTATAGAAATAATGATAAAAAAACGAACTAATTCATGCTGAAGATGATTTTAAAGTTATTTTCTACGAATATTTTGTCATTTCACTGTGGTTACACAAGCTGTTGTGTATATGGACATCTTAATTATTGCCATTGTTGTAAAGCAGACATTTTAAATTTCTCTAGACGTGAAAGCTTCGACAAATTACGTGAAAGGAAATTATAGTGCAACAGCCCATGCAGTACTTACTACCCAGTCACTCCATCATTCCCCCTCACACACACACACACAACCCCCTCACACGCCCAGGTACCCCTCCAACACACGCCCAGGTACCCCTCCAACACACACCCAGGTACCCCTCCAACACACACCCAGGTACCCCTCCAATACACACCCAGGTACCCCTCCAACACACACCCAGGTACCCCTCCAACACACACCCAGGTACCCCTCCAACACACACCCAGGTACCCCTCCAACACTCCCAGGTACCCCTCCAACACACGCCCAGGTACCCCTCCAACACACACCCAGGTACCCCTCCAACACACACCCAGGTACCCCTCCAATACACACCCAGGTACCCCTCCAACACACACCCAGGTACCCCTCCAACACACACCCAGGTACCCCTCCAACACACACCCAGGTACCCCTCCAACACTCCCAGGTAACTCCTATCAATGCATTATCACTCCCAGCCACAGTTTAGTATGCTTGTGGCATCTTTAATCATTGTTTATTATTTCCCCGCTTTTCCCTTCACCTATCATGTTCTCTTGTGTTATTAGTTAAAATATTCCTTCTCTCTGACAATTGATGGGTGGTCGTGGAGGAGGGGGTGGGTTCCAAGACTACGTACGATCCTTTCTTTTGTAACTTTAATAATACATCTGTTTAGAGCACGAGCCCCTGCATACCTGATATGGACTTAAATCTGAAACCATCAAATATCATAGAAACTTATCTGGCCAAGCTTACTCTGACCCACAGTAACCCCGATGTAGACAGACTCTCCTGGGAAAACAACTCGTAGTACTCAGACCAAACATTATTTTGTTTTCTCTCACTCTCTTTAAGCCTCAACCTTTGGCATGAATGAAGTGTATGGTCCTGCATGTGATATGATTCGATAGTAATGAATGGACAGTTGCGGTTAATAATTAGTTTCGACTCGTAATGGGGAAACTTTTCAGAAATATTTGAGAGCTTCCCTGTAATAGTAAGCTGATTTGGATTACTGTAGTTTAATTAAGGAGATGGATATTATATGCTTTGGTTATTTTACAGGTGACCGATTCCTCCATTTTAATGCAAGAAACAGATTCCTTTAATTAATCAGTCCGACTTGTCCTGTTTCTTGGCACAGTTTGGAGGATATAGTTACTTCCAATATGCCAAAAGGATTCTCTATCAGAAGACCAATGAAAAGTATTACCCCCAAATTATCATGGTACTGTATACGCATTGAAACCAGTTATCACAATCCTTTCTTACTTTTTTCTCCTCCCTTTCCCTCCACTTTCTCTTTTTTCCCTCCCCATTCTTTTTTCCTTTTCTCCCCCCTTCTCCCATCCCTTTGTCCTCACCTTCTCCCATCCCTTTGTCCTCACCTTCTCCGTTCCTTTTTTCCTCCCCTTCCCCGTTCCTTTTTTCCTCACCTTCTCCCATTCCTTTCTCCTCCCTTACCTTTGTCCCTCCCTTTCCCCCATACCTTTCTTCTACACTTCATCGTTCCCTTTCTCCTCCCCTTCTCCTCTCTCTTCTCTTTCTCCTCCCCCACCCTCCATCTCCCTCTCTGTAACAGGCAGGAATGCACAGGCAGCAAATGTGTAACAACAACACCAACAGCAGAAGGCACCAGGAGGGAAAGCGCTCCATTAAAAACACTAAGAAGACGGGAAGACGAATACCTTATAAACACGACTACCAACCAACCAACCAACATCTGTGCATGGCGAACCGACGGGAGGGAGGGAGGGAGGGGAAGGGGTCGCTCTATAAGGAAAAGATTGTTGAGGAGATTATAGTTAGGGTTGACGGCAAAACTTCATCATCCCTCTATCCATCCCACGTGTCCAGTCCATCATGTATATCTTAAAAACATTACTATTAGTATTATTGAGTGGTAGAAGGTCAAATTTAGTCTGATCTGATGATGATTTATTTCCTTATTCTCTGTCTCTCTCTGGGTCGGAATTTCTTGGTTTGTTAATCATCACTTTGTGTGGAGGTTGAGTTTTGTTAACGTGGTTGTAATTAACATGTAATACCAGCATGTGTGTGTCTTGTCAACGCAATGTGTCCGTGAAAATATTTTATTGGGGGTTCCTGACCAACCTATTCACCATCTGATTAACAGCGTGTGTTAATTAAGGGGAGATTCTTTTGTTGGTGATTTGGAAGGTGAGTGATTCATCCAAACTAGACCTGAAAACAGAAAACCCTAATGTTACTTTAATGAACTATCTGTTTCCTGATATACTTTGGAGGAATCACAGACCTTCCAGTTCACCAACAAGAGAATCTCACCTTAATTAAACCACTTCCATCTGGGTGTTGCAAGGGGAAATTAGAACACAAAGTCTCAGAATAATACAAGAGTGTGTTGGAGTGTGAATGTCTCGTCTGTTAACCATATGCCTGGGATTGCTTTTGTGTGTGTGTGTGTGTGTGTGTTGGGGTGTGTACTTTTGTGGGTGCCTGGGTTAATGAATATTTGTTATTACTTGTGTGTGGTATTGTATGCGTGTTCCAGGGTGTTTATCTCACTTCTTTAATGTGTTCGTGAGTGAGAGTTCGCTTGCCATTAGGTTTCATAGTAAGAAATCTTGTTTATTGTTATGAAAGTAGATTTAGGTCAAATGCGGTATGTGCACAAGTATTTATGTGCATACCGTACTTGTATACTTATGAACGTCTGTATGTGTGTGTGTCGGGATGTTTCTGATATTTAGCAGGCATGATGATGCTTAAATAGATTGCATATGTTACCGAATGAGTGTGTAGTCATGTGAATCTGTGTGTGTACAGTTGCCAATACTTTTAACTAGTACAGTCAGTGTTGTCAGTCCTCTTCTCTTGTACCAGTTATAAGTGCTGTCAACTGTATATATATTGTTTGTATTGAGTGTGCACATGTTTATAAGTTGCATGGATATAAATTTGTGAAAATGCTTTTGAATCTGAAGGGGGATATTTATGTGATCATCTTAAATAAATAAATATATATATATTTTTTTTTTCGCGTGTAAAGAGATGTAGGAGATCAAAAGGAAACCAATCCACAGACAGAAAACCGGTATTGTCCTATAAACACTTCACATTTAATAGCTCACTGTGGTCTTAGATACCTTCACGATGGGAATAAACACTCATTCTCATTTCGTACTGGCTGACAAAATAATTTTAAGAACAGTAGGGATTTGTGTGTGTGTGTATGAAGTATTTGTTTGTATATTGATATCTATATACCCCATGTATGTATCAGAATGAAAATGAGTGTGTGACTCTTGATGTGCGAGTGAGTGTATTTGTGTGTGTGTTCATTTTCGAGCATGTTATTGTATGGTGTGTAGGTGTGTGTGTGCGGGTGTGGGTGGGTGGGTGCGTGTGTTGGTGGGTGTGAGTAAACTGGTGAGAAACTTGAGTCCATCTGTCGCCACTTGTACAGTATGTGGGTCAGCAGAGAGAGAGATAGAGAGTGGTGAGGAGGGAGGATATAATTGAGGGAAACTAAAGGAGTGTGAAAGAAGCAATGTGAAGACAGAAGGGAGATAGTTAAAAATATATTAAGAAACCAGGGAGAAGCGAAAAGAGATAAATGAAAGATATAAGAGGGAGAATAAAGGAGGGATGGGTTTAGTCAGATAACAAATGCTTAATGACCGTAAAGTACTAACATGAATAAACAAATATATAAAATTAATAACAAAAATAAAAACCAAAAGAATTAAGGGACCCTGTGTTGTAGTAAGAAAATTGTAGGTGAGCGAGTCCTTGAAACATTGCCACGAAACACTACCTATATTGAAGGAGCAAGTTTCGTGGCATAGTCTGGGGGAATCAGAAGCCATCAAGTCTAATACACGATCTCAGGGTCCTTAATTAAATGACTAGGATAATAATTTGATAATCATGACAACACAATTTTTTCCAATTTTTTTTTTTTTTTTTCACTACGACATGAAGGTAACACACACAGACAGACAAATCATCCCTATGACTTGTACTCCTTCCAACGTAATGATCTGACGCACCTCGCTCATAAAACTCATAAATAAATAGACTAGATATTTGACCTCTCACTCTTTTTATTTTCATTGTGTGTGTTTAAGTTGAGCTTCTTGTCTTTAAAAACTCGTCGCCTTTCTCAATTTAGACAAACTTAATCACACCAGTACAACGTTAATAGGGCAATACAGTGTTGGTAAATCTGGAGCAACTGTTACCTCAAAACTACTCCAATCAACAGGCCACCATTAGTTTTGTTAGTATGGCCCTGTTTCCTGGCCATACTCTGGAGGAATTAAGGCACTCCAATGAACCAAAAGAGTACATTATTACCCCTTGTAACGTATATAATAATGTGCCCCATAAAACAACAACAACGGTAAGATTTTTTTTTTTATCCACTCCCACTACGTCAAAGGTGATGTGGTGAACGAGTGTTGTGTATCCTTTTGACTCGTGTATCCTCTTGACTCGTGTATCCTCTTGACTCATGTGTATCCTCCTGACTCATGTGGATTCTCCTGACTCTTATGGGTTATCTTGACTCCCTGTGTGGAGGAGAAACGATGCGGAAGTTTTATTGAAGAATAGAAAGTGTATAAGAGAAAACTAGGCAGGTTTAAACTTAGTTGCGTTGGGTATTATTATTATTATTATTATTATTCGTGATTGTTAGGTTATAGATTTTCGTATTCAGACACATTCAATAATTATGATGTAAGCCTTTATGTTTTGGTTATTTTGATAAATGTGATGATACATATCACTACAACACCATATAATATGTTATGAAGGTTCATCAAATCATTGCTGGAAAAAATTGTGGTCCATTTTTGTTTATTAATTAAGCTCTTTATTTGCCTCTAATACAAGACCAACCACTGGGAAACGTTGCGCCTGTGAGAGACCAGACTAAATGGTTCTTCAACTGTCCCTCTTTTCATTTTATTTCCTTCCTGCTTGCTGTCACACTTCTCTATCACCTTTTTCTGGCGCTATAGGACCTCGATGTTGCGGCACCTAATATCCATCAATAATAATGGGAAACGTTGCCACTGGTCCAATACATTACTATAGATAAGATACCTTTTATAGATTACGTTTTCTATTTTGCTTTACACAGAGAAAATGTAAATATTCTTCACGATAACTAATGTATAATACACTATGGAGTAGCTGGCCAACCTTCCATGACTCTATTTTCATCTATTCTTTAATAAAATATAATAATATAATATAAGTTACATTTGGTTGATTACAGGATGGCAGCAGGGATGGAGAAATGGATGGGGCCCGGAAGGTTGTTAGTGAAGGAAGTCCTGCAATTTGGGAAGCACCTTGGAACTTGACCGTGTGTGTGTGTGTGTCGCACCAGCTTCACCAACTTGGACAAAACTGAAGGTAAGCCAGAAACTAACACTAACACTAGACGGACCAATAGAGGAACAATAACACATCACTTCATAAGCAGAGGAACAATAAAACACTTCAGTGGACAATATTATTTTAATGTAGACGAAAAGATTAACTGAGACAGGTAGAGACAAGTTACTCCACTGTAAAAGTAATATTGTGATGCACTCAAGTCAACCCATAGTACAATTAATTGGACACATGAATTCGTGATACAGCCCAGTGGAAAGATGCTCGTCCCTTAATGGAAATCAGTGACTGGTACTTGTTTTGGTAATCTGTTGACTGGTACTGTATAGCCACAATCAAAATATATCCACAGTCACTTTTCTTCCATCACAGTACAGTAAATATCTTGAACAACAACACATACAGGATTTTGTAGCACCTTATAATAATCATTTAGGGGGTTGAGTTGACGGAAGATGTTGTATGATTATATTTTGATATGATACAGATTTATTTTCACAATGGAAGGAAAGTGTTTGTAGTTATTTGATTGTGACTGTACTTGCTTATTTATTGCCGTCACAAGTAGTGGTTTCTGGTCATGAATCCTGGCATACTTTGGAGGAATCAAGGCACTCTAATGTACAGTTGCCAAAAAAGGTACTGCAACAACTATTGATACAACGTTAAATATATTAATGTCCATAGTTGTTTGTAGGGATTAGAAGTGTGTATTACAGAAGGATATGTATATTTCCTTCTAGAAGTTAATAATACATGGTTATAGTCCATACTAATAGTTGTGGATATTATTATGGTTAAAGTTCTATCAAGATTTGTCGCAATATATTTTTTGGTAACTGTACCTAAATCCCCCCACTTAAGGGGGCTATTGATTCCTCCAAACTGATCCCCCCATTAAGGTCGTCTGTTCCCTGGCATACTTTGAACTGTTTACTTTAACCTATGCATAATGCCTCACCTCGTCCATGCTGTTTTAGTTCCACTCATCACAGTAGTATATAGTCCTCCACCCGTAGAAACTCAATCACAGCCATCGAGTTCTGTGAAAAGAAAGTCCATTACAACACTGTAAACACAAGAAAATAATATGTAGCAAGAGAACTTTTTTTTTTTTTTTTTTTTTTTTTTTTTTCAGAAATAATAGTACTCGTGTTTCAAATGTGTGTTCTAACCACCACTGTCACTCACCTGTCTATATATATTACAAGTCAAACCAATACATTCTAACGTCAATAAGCGTCTCCTGCCACATGATGATACCGATATAGTTATACTAATAATATATTTACATAATATACATGCGTCCAACCCCTATATTGTGGAAACTATACTTATTATTGTTGTTTTTAATTGTAACCAAAACACCTATTCCCTTACAGAATCTCGGGATATATATTTCGTCGACATTTCAGTGTTTTGTATGGAGGCAAGGTCGAGGTAAAATATATGGTTCTGTATAGTTACTCCTAAATGTGCAAGTTTTCTCTAATTCAAAAGGGTCGTGAGAAAAACATTGTATTTAACACCAACTAGTGTAAAGGTCTTACTAGTGTTGAGACTTGTACTAAAGGTAAATGAAGTACTTGGAGAAAAAAAAAAAAAATACTAGGCCGCATTTGAAACTATACAAAACTAAACTGATATTTCGGCCTATACAAATGCCAATATATCAGACATACATTAAAACTTGTTGAAATAATAGATACAACAAATAAAAGTTTTGTTAAAGTTGGTCTTTAATTTGCTGTCTCGCCACTCTATCACCTTCTCCTGGCGCTACATGACTTCTTTGTTGCGGCGCCTAATAGCAATCAATCTATCAATCATCATAAATTTATCCAGGATTTTGTTTGTCGAGTGACGGTACAAACTCAAACCCAGGAATGAAAAATCTCCTGTTTTCCATAAAAAGAAACTATTTGTTGTACAATTAATAGTAAATACTTCCTTTACTCGTATAAATATCTCCTCGTAAAAGACCACTATGTGCCTCCTTTTGCCTGTACTGTAATATGAATACCGCCTTTACCATATGACTACCTCCTTTACTAGTATAAAATTAAAACCCTCTATAGAGTTAGTTATTAAATAGTAAAGCAGGTACCCAAAAAAAAAATTAATTAGGAGGGGAATGACTATATATACCCCTCTGTCCCTAATTACTACCCTACCCTCTGTCCCTCATTACCCCCCCTTCCCTAACCCCTGTCCCTCATTACTAACTATGTACCCTTTGCCCCTCACTCCTTGCCCTTGCCCATCACTCCTTGCCCTTGCCCATCACTACTATTCCTTTCCCCTCACCATTAGCCCTTGCCCCTTACCACTAGCCCTTGCCCTTTACCAGTAGCCCTTGCCCTTTACCAATAGCCCTTGCCCCTCACCCTTGCCCAGTACACAACACTTCACCACCCAACTTTAAAATGACAGAGGGGGGGGGGGGTGCGGAGGAGGGGGGGGGGTGCGGAGGAGGGGGGGGGGTGCGGAGGAGGGGGGGGGGGGTGCGGAGGAGGGGGTAGTCGCAGCTTAATTAGGAGGGGGGAGACTCGACGCTGGGATGGGGGGAGGCGGAGTGGTGGCGGCGCTGGGGTGCACACGAACAATAGCGCCTGGGGGGGTTGGGGGGCACAGAGGCATCTCGCTGGAAACCCGATGTGGCCCACACTGCCCCTTCCACCAACTCACCCCCTCCCCCCTCCACCCCTTTCCCCCCATTGATCCACACACACACACAAATACAAATAAACACACACTCACAAATACAAACACTCACACATACAAATACAAATACAAACACACACATACATACAAATACAAACACGCACACACATACAAATTCACCCACCCACCCACACACACAAATACAAACACACACTCACACACACACACTAAAATACACACATACATACACAGATATGCCCTTACTCTATAGATTAAAGTCATACATACATACAGTCACAATCATAAGTCCTACAACAAGTGAATGAAAATAAACCAAGAGGATTCATGTTAAAGGAGAGATTATGTTGTTGGTGATTTGAAAGGTCTCTGATTCCTCCAAACTAATCCAAGAAACGCATCTCCTATTAGTAACTTCAAGGTGGACATTCTTTTTTGTTTCATTGGAGTGACTTTATTCCTGCAAAGTATATATGCTAGGAAACAGGACCAGAAGATTAAAAAATAATGGTGTTCTGTTGCTGGGAATAGTTTGGAGGATTCAGTTGCTCCAGAATTACCAACACAGAACTTCCCTCTTAATTAACGTCGTCTGTTTTCTGGCATAGTTTGGAGGAATCAGTAGCTCTTCAATTTACGATAATGAGAAAATCCCCTTAAGGGCCCCGTGGTGTAGCCAGAAAATTGGAGGCTATATAGTGAGTCCTTCAAATATTGCCACGAAACACTATGTATGTAAGTTACCTATATTGAAGGGGCTTGTTTCGTGGTGCATAGTCAGGAGGAATCAGAAGACACCACCAAAAAAGTCTTACATACGTCTTACATATTATTAACTGATGGGATTGGAGTTCGTTCAGACTTGGAAAAAACAACAACACACACACACACACACACACACACACACACACACACACAGACACATTTAATTATAGTTTGTGCTTTATTACAAACAATTAAGAAGACCACATCTCAATACTTGGAAAAACACACATACACACACACACACTTAATTATAGTTTGTGCTTTATTCTATACTGTTTCTTGATGGGAGACGATGATTATATTTTTATTTTTGGTGCATTAATAAATTGAATGGTGTCTCTGATTCCTTCAAACTATATATAGGCCAAGAAACAACAGATTAAATCCCTTATTTATATTACTGTAGTTCCATTGAGGGAGTCTACATGTTTGTCTGTCTGTCTGTCTGTTTTTGTGGTATATAGATAATCGGAATCATTATATATTAGCCTTCTAATCTAACAACTAAAATAATTATATCCCCTTATTAATTAAAGTTATATAATTATACTATATTATTATTATTATACCGTCAGTGAGGTTAGTATCCCCTTAAGAAAGGACATAAACAAATAAGTCAACAAATTAATGGATAAATGAAGGGGTAAAAAAAAATAAAAAAAAATAAAGAAAATTGGACGAGGATAACGAGGTGTCTTGCTGTCCATTTCATTTTTAATTACTGTAATCCAATAACCGTTGCTGGGAATCGAACACAATAATGCAATGCACCTTGATAGAACATTGAACACTTGTGTATATAGTTTTATAGAACACACGTGCGAAATACTGGGTATAGTTATTTTCTATTCCCCCTTGCTTATCATTACACACATACACACAGGCTATAGTTATTTTATATTCTTGCTTATCATTACACACACACAGGCTATAATTACTTTCTATTCTCCTTGCTTATCATTACACACACACACACACACACACACAGGCTAGTTATTTTCTATTCTCCTTGCTTATGATTACACACACACACACACACACACATACAAACACAGAGTAAAGGGGGAAGGAGGGTGTGTGTGCATGTGTGTGAGAGAGAGAGAGAGTAATCGGGAGAGCAGGGATGTCTGTGTGTGAGTGTAAAAGGGGGAGATGGAGTGTGTTTGTGAAAATAAAGGTGGGGAGGGAGAGTATGTGAGATTAAAGAGGGAGTGAGTGTGTGAGAGTAAAGGAGAGGGAGTGAGTGTGTGTTACTATAATGAGGAGGGAGAGTGTGTGTAAACGGGGAGAGAGAGAGAGAGAGAGAGAGTAAAGAGGAAGAGAGTGTGTGTGGGAGAGGGAGGGAGTGTGAGTGAGAGTAAAGGAGGGAGGGAGTGAGGGGGGGGAGGGGAGGGGGAGGGGTGTTTCACGGGTGCTGCCTCCCTGACTTATTGCCGTCGCCCTGGCTCGCCTCAATCTGCCCCAGGTCACCCTCAGCCATACTCAGCCATCCCTAACTATACTCAGCCATACTCAGCCATCCCTAACTATACTCAGCCATTCATAACTATACTCAGCCATCCCTAACTATACTCAGCCATCCCTAACTATACTCAGCCATCCCTAACTATACTCAGCCATCCCTAACTATACTCAGCCATCCCTAACTATACTCAGCCATTCATAACTATACTCAGCCATCCCTAACTATACTCAGCCATCCCTAACTATACTCAGCCATTCATAACTATACTCAGCCATCCCTAACTATACTCAGCCATTCATAACTATACTCAGCCATTCATAACTATACTCAGCCATCCCTAACTATACTCAGCCATTCATAACTATACTCAGCCATCCCTAACTATACTCAGCCATCCCTAACTATACTCAGCCATTCATAACTATACTCAGCCATTCATAACTATACTCAGCCATTCATAACTATACTCAGCCATACTCAGCCATCCTTAACTATGCTCAGCCATTCAACCAAGCGATACTCAGCCATTCGCCCAGCCATTCTCAGCTCTACTCACCCAGTCATACTCAGCCATTATCAACTAAATTCAGCCAAACACACACCCAGCCATGCTCAACCATTCCTAACTGTACTCAGCCATCACCAACTACACACACACACATACATACACACATTTAAAGAGCCAGAGGGTGAAGAGCGGAGCCACACACACACAGATAGAAAGAGAGAGAGAGAGAGAGAGAGAGAGAGAGAGAGAGAGAGAGAGAGAGAGAGAGAGAGAGAGAGAGTTATATTAAGGGAATGAAAGTCAGAGGGAGAGAAACGATGAGCAAGAGAGAGAGAGGAATGGGTGTGAAAGAGAGTGTGTGGGAGGAGAGAGGGAGGGTGGTGGAGGGAGGAAAGGAGATTGAGAGGGAAGCCGAATGTGAATTTCGAGGTTTGAGAATTGGAGAGAGAGTGAGGGGGGTGATGGGGATGGGGGGGGGATGAAGATGGAAAGAGGGGTTAGGGGATAGGAGGGTAGAAGGAGAGAGAAAGAAATTAAAGTAGGAAAGTGGGAGAGAAGTTGAGTGGGAGAGATGGATAGATAATTTCTGGGAAAAGAAAAACTAGAGACATGAGCGATGGAGAGGATGCGATAGATATATAGATTAAAATATAGATAGATATACAGAAATAATCCAGAAACTGAGGACAGGGAATTGTAAACGTGTACTTTAGAGAGAGAAAGAGAGAGTGAGTGTGTGTGTGTGAAAGAGTGAGTGTGTGTGTGTGTGTATTTGTGTGTGTGTGTGTGTGTCAATAAGGGAAGGTAGAAGCTACAAAAAAATTTAATATATCAGTGAGAAACATTTGTAAACATGAAGACACACATGAACAGACGAAAAAAAAATATCAATAGAAATAAAAATAAGAAAATGAGGTTAACGATAAAAAATATATATATACGACGAAGAGAGACAATATAAAAGAGACAAGGAAAAGTATTATCTATAGCCATTGATAAAAGAGAAGAGGAGAAAAGGAGGAGAGGAATAATTGAGAAACATGCCAATAATTAGAGTAGGAAATATGTAAATGCAGATGTGTGGGATAATGAATATAAGAAGGGAAATCGCAAGGAAGGAGAATCGGAAAGGGAAGAGGAGAAGGAAGAGAATAAATGAGGGAAGAGAAAGAGGAGGAAGAGAATAAATGAGGGAAGAGGAAGAGAAGAAAATAATGAAGGAAGGAAGAAATTAGTGTAAAATCATCCATGGTGTAAAGAAACGAGATGATAATATTTGGAAAGAATATATGTTAATTGTTGATGAGTGCATGAGAGATGGAAAGTGACAGAATCAGGGAGAGAGAAAGAGAATCAGGGAGGGAGGGAGGGAGAGATGGAGAGAAAGAGAATCATGAAGGGAGGGAGAGTGAGAGAAAGATAATCAGAGAATGAGGGAAAATCAAAGAGCTATAGGAGAGAGAGAGAGAGAGAGAGAGAGAGAGAGAGAGAGAGAGAGAGAGAGAGAGAGAGTTACATAGAATCACAGAACACAGCAGAGAGAGAGAGAGAGAGAGAGAGAAAGGGAGATAGAGGGAGAAAGAGAGAGAGAGAGAAAGTGAGATAAAGGTAAAGAGAGAAGGAGAAAGGGAGATAGAAGTAGAGAGAGAGTGAGAAAGGAGAGAGTGAGGTAGGTAGGAGGGTTGATGGTGTGTGAGACATGTCATATTAGCGCCATCTACCAGTGAAGGAAGGAAGGAAGGAAGGGACACAAGGCAGGAGGTCCACTTGTCCCTCTTTCTATGGAACATCACAACACTTAAAGTATCTGTGAGGGAGAATGATCAAGAAGGCCTGGAGAAGAGAGAGAGAGAGAGAGAGAGAGAGAGGGAAGAGGTCGGGCTTAAAGAATGAGTTTATGTAAAGGAAATATAGGGAAAAAATGATAAGAACACATATAAAGGGTGTTTTCATAATAACCCCATTTTGTTTTGTTTGTGTATAGAATGAGAGTGAGGAAGGTGAGGGTAAACATGAGGGAGGGGAAGAAGGTGAGGTGAATGATGAAGGGGAAATAATAAGAGACGAGAACAGAAGTGGAAGTTCTTGGAAGGGAAAAGTGAAGGTATGTATGTATGTATAGGGTTGAGAAAGGAGAGAATGAAGAATGGATAAGGATAATTGAGGAAAGGGAAGAAAAGAGAAATGAAAGAAGGGATAGTGGGAAGTAGGAGAATTGAAAGAAAGGGAAGGAGGGAATGCAAGAAGTAGAAAGAGAATTGATAGGAGGGAAAGGTAGAAGTGGAAGGAGGAAGAGGTGCAAGTAGAAAGGGGAAAAAAAGCTTAAGAAGAGGAAGGGGAAGAAATGGAAGAAGTGTAAGAGGAAGTGAAAGAAATGGAAGAAGTGTAAGGGGAAGTGAAAGAAATGGAAAAAGTGTAAGGGGAAGTGGAAGAAATGGAAGAAGTGTAAGGGGATGTAAGAAGTGGAAGTGGAAGTGGAAGGGGATGGAAGAAGTGTAAGGGGATGTAAGAAGTGGAAGTGGAAGGGAATGGAAGAAGTGTAAGGGGATGTAAGAAGTGGAAGTGGAAGTGTAAGGGGATGTAAGAAGTGGAAGTGGAAGGGAATGGAAGAAGTGTAAGGGGATGTAAGAAGTGGAAGTGGAAGTGGAAGGGGATGGAAGAAGTGGAAGTGGAAGGGGGACAGGCAGCACCTGAGTCAAGGAGGCGGCCCATTGCTATTGATCTCACCAGGAGGGGGGAGGGGGGAGGAGGAGGGGAGATGAGGCGGGCAAGGAGTAGGAGACGGGAAGGGGCAGGGAGAGGGGACGGAGGAAGAGAAGGGAAGGGGGAAGGGGGAGGGAGGAGGAGTAAGAGGGAGGGGCAGGGAGGAGGAGTAAAAGGGAGGGGCAGGGAGGAGGAGTAAAAGGGAGGGGCAGGGAGAAAGGAGGGAAAACTGCAGGAGGAAGAATGAGAAAGGTATGGTGCATAGAGAAAGTAACCAGGAAATGGAAACAGAGGGAAAAAAGGAAAGATGGGTGACGAATAAGAAAAAAAAAGAAAATAGAGGAAGAGGAGGAGGAGTAGGTGGCATCAAGGACGAAGAAGGAGTGGTGGAGGAGGAGGAGGGGAAGGAAGGAAGGAAGGAAGGAGGAGGAGTAAGAGCAAGAGATGAGGAGGCGGTATAGAGAAACAGGGGGAGTGGGATGGAGAGAGGGTGGGAGTGTGGGCAGGGGTGAGTGGGGAGAGGCTGGAGGAAGGGGGAGAGGGAGGGGGAGAGGCTGGAGGGAGGGAGGGGAGAGGCTGGAGGGAGGGAGGGGGAGAGAATAAAAATGGCTGTCGTCTGGCTTTTGTGGGGGAAAGAGGGGGCAAGAAAAGAGGGAGAGGGAGAGGGAGAGGGAGAGGGTGGAGGGAGGGAGAGAGGAGAGTGTATATATAAAGGGTAAGGTTGGTGAGAATGGTATAAGGAAAGGAAGAAAGGGAGAATGTGGTAAGAAGGGAAGGAAGGAAGGGAGAATGTGATAAAGAAGGGAAAGGGGAGGGAGATAAGAGAGAGCTGGGTTAAAGGAAAGAGTGTATGTATAAGGTAAGAGAGAAACAGAAGGAGAGGGGAGGTGGGAAAGGAGAAAAGAAAAGGGGGAAGGAGAGAAGACATGGATGTATACAAGAGAAGCAGCATGGAAAGGAAAATGAACGAAAGGGGAGCCAAGGGATATGTAAGATAACAGGGAGATGACATTCAAATGGATGAAGGGAAGGAGAGTGAAATATAATCAGAGAGGGATGAGGAGGAGGAGGAGGAGGAGGAGGAGGAGAAGGAGGAGGAGGAGGAGAAGGAGGAGGAGGAGGAGGAGGAGGAGAATGAGGAGGAGGAGGAGAATGAGGAGGAGGTGGAGAGAATGAGAGGAGGTGGAAGAGAATGAGAGGAGGTGGAGGAGGAGGAGGAGGAAGAGAATGAGAGGAGGAGGAGGTGGAAGAGAATGAGGAGGTGGAGGAGGAAGAGAATGAGAGGAGGTGGAGGAGGAAGAGAAATATGTGGATGAGGAGGAAACGGGAAGAAGATAAAGAGGACCAAAAATGCAAGTAATTATAACGAAAGAAAAAAGTGATATTGGAGAGAGAGAGAGAGAGTAACTTCTTTCTCTTTTTACAACATATATATATTTTAATGTTTACCTTCATCTTCTTCTTCACTCTGTCTGTTCTTGTCTCTCACTTTCTGTTTCTCTTTCTGTCATTATTTCCCCCCAAAAGCCATGTTCATATTTCAGTCAAAACTCTTTTTTACATATTGTACACTTCAGCCAAAAAATAACACACACACACACACACACACACACACACACACACACACACACACACACACACTATGTTTACAGTATATAGCGCACACTTTCAACACACGATAAACAAAGCACATGCAACATACATACATACATACATATCTTACACACACAGTACACAACAACACATAACAAAAAATAATATATATATATATATATACTTAACTTACATTATTCTAAACACATTTCACACATAAATCATGACTGCTAATAATTTACTATACTAACTACTGTATTCCCACACACAAAGTAACTCTGAGAATATATATATGCATAGTCACAGTAGGCATCTCACAAACAACATACAACATACTGCATACGGTACCTTATATACACAAAGTATACATAATATAAACACACTAAAGACAAGTTGTATACTCCCCCAAACCCATACATTTATACTCTACGTAGCATCAGTGTTAAATACAGAACACATACACACAACAACATCCACACGTGTATATATCCCACCCAAACACAAAGAACGTATATAAATGATCTTTCTAAATACAACATACACTACCGGTATACATTACACAAACCAAATACACACATGCATACAAAACAAACATCTTAAATACACTATACACAATATTGACACCTTACACTCCACACACTGTTATACACATGAACTGAACGCATACTCCACATACACACCTCCGCCAAAACCTTACACATACACACACACAACCTACACCAGCGTAAACACACACACACACACACACAAACACACACACTACTACAACTCTTCCGTTTTAAACCCGTAGGAATCATGACGCAAACTACACACTTTCATTCATTCATACATACACATACCTACCTACATACATACACACACCACCCACGTACACACATACACACAAATACTCACACTCCAAACCCGCACGAGCCGCCACACGCACCCACACACATACACACGGCCATGCACTCAAGCACTCACACGCAATCGATCAGCTGAGCATCCAAGCACCGTCTCCCTCCCTCTCTCCTCCCCTCAACATCTTTCCCTCCTTCCTACCTCCCTCCATTATCAAGATTTCGTTTATCTCTCATTTGGTGGGTGTCTTGTGCCTCCCCTTGACTTGCTATCTCTCCCAGTGCCAGTCTAGAAAAATCATCTCCCAGTATTTCCACTTGTAAACAAACACCAGCTGTTCTCGACCTCATGCTGCCAGCTCTACTTTTTCCAATTTTCAAACTTGATGGATCTTCTTCATTCTCGGCCTCCATCTTCCTCCAGCCTCCTGTCGTCCACGTGCTGGTATATGGGAGACTTCAACCACTGGCAGGTAGGAATCCTTGCGGTTAGATTGTGGTTACTTTTATTATTGGAGACCCGGAGTGGTGGCAGCAGAGGCGTTGAGATGCCAGACGCCGCCAGCCACCCAAGCCAGCCAGCCAGCCAGCCAGCCTCCATCACCTCCCGCACGGACCCCCTCCCCTCCCCGGCACCCTCACCCAGCCCACAACACCCTCACGCGCCCCATCAGTTGCCACCCACCTCCTTCACTCCTTTATATTCCTCCTTTATTTCACTCTCGCTCTGACTGCACTTGGCCTAGCAATAAGGACGCTATCATATACGTTTGTTCATTCCCTGTATCATGCAGAATACGTGCTGGAGGCGTGTATTGACCAGGAGATGTGGATAATTCGTTGTAGGGCGGGTGGAGGAGGAGCCTATAAGAGCGGGGAGAACACAGAGCCAGTTATATTCTCATCAATTTCTAATAACCAGCTGGATTTCGATAGAGGGTGACATCGCGACGCACGCCGGGCTCTGTGGCGAGGGAATGTTCGATGCTGTTTGTACCTACGGCGAGAAAAGGCTTTAGAAATGCATCCATCAACTCTATATACTCGTACGTAATAAAACTAAGGGACTAATCATAATTTCAAGTGGCGGCGTTTTCATATATTTATTACTTTCATTCAAGTCTTCTAACACTATCAAGTTAGTAGTAGTAGTAGTAGTAGTAGTAGTAGTAATACAAAAATATGCAAAAATAAATATATACAATTATATTTATCTCACGATGCTCCTTTGTTTATAATATTACCACCACTACTACTACTACTACTACTACAACAACCACTAACACAACTACTACCACTATCCTCAACAAATACAGCCATTATAACCTATCACTTGTACGACCAGACAGCTTAACTAAGGACCGTCAACAACAAACAACAACAAACAGCAACATTCAAATCACGACCTTCCTTCCTTTCTTTGTTTTGGTAGGAGAGAGAGAGAGAGAGAGAGAGAGAGAGAGTTGGGTGGTGTAGTTATGGTGTAGTTGTTGGAGACAGTCATGGTATACCCCCTTCCCCCCCCCCCTACCTCAACTCCATCCCCCCCCCCCTTCCCTCCACTCTATCCTCCCCTCTCTTACTTTATGTCCCATTTTACCTCCCATTACCCTTAACCCCTTTCTTTCTCTTTCTTCCTCCCCATGTTCTCTCTCTCTCTCTCTGAATGATGTGTGTGTGTTTTCTCATCCCTCATATATTATAATTACAACTATCACATTAGTATCACAATATAATTAAGATAATACAATAAAACTAAATATACTATACTACCACTACCCCTACTACTACTACTACTACCACCCCTACTACTACTACTAATACCAACACTACTACTACTACTACTATCACTTTAAGTACGAACACCATCTTATAACTACCCCATTCTACTAACTATTCCTACAACTTATCCATACACTATCATACACCAACCACTACAAACACCATGCATGCACTATCACTCACCATCTTCACTCACTTTCATTCCCCTCCATGCACTTTCTCCCTCTCCTTACTCTTTAATTCCCTCTGTCTTCCCCTTTCACTTCCCTTTCCATTCCGCTTTCTTTTTTGTTTTCTGTTAGTTCCCTCTCCCTCTGTCCCTCTCTCTCACTCTCTTTCATTCCCACTGTATGCATCTCTAACATCCCTCTTCTCCCACGCCCTCTCACTTCCCTTTCCCCTTCCCCTCTCACTTCCATCGCCTTCTTTTCTCGTATTCCCTCTCCCTCTCCCCTCTGGCTCTCCTCTCCCCTCTCACCATTCATCTCCAGCTGTGCTCTCATCTGGTCTGACCATTCTTTCTTTCGCACCCTCACTGCCGCCCTCTCCCCTAACTCTCACTCTCTCTCTCTCTGTAGCGCCCTCACTCACTCTGGCTTTCACTGCCGCCTCTCTCTCTCTCTCACACTCTGACTTTCACTACCGCTCTTTCCTCTCTTACTTTCTAACTAACTCTCTCTCTCTCTCTCTCTCTCTCTCTCTCTCTCTCTCTCTCTCTCCATACCAATCTCAATTTTTTTTCTTCTTTCACTTTCCTTCATTCTAATCCCCCTCCCTCCCCCCTCTCTCTACCCCACTCAAATCCTCCACAACTCCCCTCTCTCTCCCTCAAAACATTCCTTCCTCATATTATTCACCTGCAGACTGTATCCCCAAAATATACTTATATACATACAACTGTGGAGGTGCAGTGTTTTGTATTATACTTAATCTCGGAGGAAGGGTATACGTCCAGTTAACACAATAAACGTCCTTGGTGTAAAAGTGGTGGTGTATAAATTGGTATAAAGAGAGCCTATGTATGTATGTATGTTTGTATGTATGTATGTGGCAGGTGCATGCATGAGGTTCTAGTTAAGGGGTAAGGACAGTGTATATATAGGTAAATCTAGAGTAAATGATTCCTCCAAACTATACCAAGCAACAGAACACCATTATTTTTGTTCGTCTATAGCTGGCCTTGTTTCCTGCATGGCATACTTTGGAGGAGGACTCAAGGCACTCCAATGTAACAATAGTGAATTATCCTCTTAATATCATCATTAGAGAGAGATCCATGCAGAGGTCCTTCCTTGGTGGTCTATAGAGTCTAAGGTTTTCCTTATTCGTACATGAAACCCAGATATTCTTTCGTGGTTGGAGTCTATTTTGTCATGGAAGAAGTAATCCGTAGGGCCAGAATTGTTCAGCCACATATATACACCTGTTCCTGAGAGTATAACCTCGTTGGGATCAGCTCTAAAATGTCTCTCTTGCCTCTATACCAATAACTCTATACTGTATTATAGTTGTCAGTGTATGTGATGTGTATAGTGGATGTGACAATCTTTATATCACCAAGATGTACGTAGCCTCCTGTGAAGGGGTGACACAAGGTAAGGAGCTATAGGGATCGAGACAGTCTTCAAGGTTGCATGGGTTGGCTATACTCGTGTCTGGGTGAACTCTACAAGCAGTGGTTTCAGCAGTAGTGTATCCTTCCTTCCCTTTGTAGTCTGAATGGTTACGTCAGAGATCTGTTTATATTACTACTGTTGTTGACGTTGCTGTTGTTGTCGTTGCTGTTGTTGTTGCTGTTGTTATTGTTTCTGGAGTCACTGCTGATGGAGGAAGGGACGTGTTTTTCCTAATTGAGGCTGGTCCATGCACGCCCCCCTCGTTGGTGTTGAAGGGATTTATTTATTGAAGTCTTATGCCACCATCTTAATAAAGGCAGTAATATATTTTTGATACATTGGAACGCCTTGACTCCTCCAAACTATATATTATATAACAGGAAACACGGTAGATGAACAAAAAATCATCGCGTCTTGTTGCCTGGAATAGTTTGAAGGAATCAGTTGCTTCATATTTACCATCATCGTATTTCCCCCGTGGGCCGTAAAGAGGAAGTTGG
>JAWZYT010004636.1:0-74612 GCA_034508575.1 Petrolisthes manimaculis
CTCTTTAATTGTACGTGGTTCACTTGACTACAGGGCTATCCTTTTACCTTTATTGTTTACTGGGTATTTGTATGCGTTTTTTTTTTCGCGTGATAAAATAGCTATTCACTTAATAATAAAACCTACCCACCAATCATAAACCACCTTGAGAGAGAGAGAGAGAGAGAGAAAGAGAGAGAGAGAGAGAGAGAGAAAGAGAGAGAGAGTGAGAGTAATGGGGTCACCAGTTACCTCCGCCCGCACACACATTCGTATGTATGTATGTACACACGTACATGCGTAGGCGCACGCAGGCACTCACGCATGCACGCGAATTCACTCCTACACACGCACACACATTCTCACTTCCCCTCTCACACTCACACATTCTCGTTCCCTCTCCTCACTGTAAACACACACACACACACACACATCCCTCTTCAACTGTCCATTATCTTTCCTCTTCCTCTATCCCCAAGCCCTTCTCTCCTTCAAACAATCCCCCCCTCCATCCCCTCCGTCCCACCACTCATGCCCCCCCCTCCTACCCCCCTCCTTACCCCCTCCTTACCCCCCCCGTGTGTCTCCCTATTCCCTCTCTCTCCTCGTATGCTTTAATGTGTGTGTGTGTGTGTGTGTGTGTGTGTGTGTGTTGATCTGGGTCTAGTTTTAGGTGTGTGTGTGTGTGTGTGTGTGTGTGTGTGTGTGTGTGTGTTGATCTGGGTCTAGTTTTAGGCTCGTTATAATGAATTTCTTAACCTTGTAATCAAAAGGTCAGTATGTTTTATTTGGTCCGCCAACGATTTTGAAGAGATTATGATATCGCTTCCGTTTGTCTGTCAGTCTGTCTGTCAGTCTACCTGTAAATAATATAGATATCTCGTAATATTATAAACCTATCTTTACGAAAAATTAGAAAGAATTAAATAAACTATAAATAATATAGATATCTCGTAATGTTATAAACCTATCTTTACGAAAAATTAGAAAGATATTAGTAAATGAATTAAATAAACTATAAAATTAAATGAAAAGTGCAGGAGCAACATAAAAAAAAAAAAAAAAAGAGAGTTGAATATGTTATGTTGACTGGAAGGGCCTGACACGAATCAAGAGTTGTTGCCTTGAACGTGTCCAAAGCAGTCTCCTCAATTCTCAGGCTCATTCCACTACGGGTCAGGGAATAAATTGTCAAGAGTTAATTAAAGGGGAGATTATTTTGTTGGGTGTCTGCATGTGATTCCTCCAAACTATTATGTCACGAAACAAACAGCAGATCCTCTATTTCTATCACTAATTCACCCACAAGAGAATTTACCCTTAAGGTGGTATATAATTCTTTTTTGTTACATTGGAGTGCCTTGATTCCTCCAAAGTATATATTTATGCTAGGAAACAGGACCAGATGAACAAAAATAATGGTATCCTGTTGCTTGGAATAGTTTGTAGGATTCAGTTGCTCCAGATTTACCAACACAACTTCCCCCTTAAAGGACCACGTGCCCACATAGCAGTTTAAAGAGACAAGTGGATCTGGACCGGCCGTGTTATGTATAGGATTGATGATAGCCAAGTGGAAGAGTTTAACCACTTTCTTCCTCCTCCTTCTCTCCTCCTTCTCTCCACTTTCTTCCTTTCTCCTCCACTTTCCATTTAAAGTTTAAAGTGACGAAATACCAACTTTACGCGGTTGTGAGTGACGAAATACCAACTTTACGCGGTTGTGAGTGACGAAATACCAACTTTACGCGGTTGTGAGTGACGAAATACCAACTTTTTTTGTGCGGTTGTGAAGTT
Organism: Petrolisthes manimaculis; assembly: GCA_034508575.1. Taxonomy (NCBI): domain Eukaryota; kingdom Metazoa; phylum Arthropoda; class Malacostraca; order Decapoda; family Porcellanidae; genus Petrolisthes; species Petrolisthes manimaculis. The sequence continues at coordinate 1,777 of JAWZYT010004636.1, forward strand.
ACAAGGTTATGTACAACAAACAGGGTGACTGACTGGAAAAGGGAAAGGGTGCCGAGGTTATAATGAGGCAGGTGTGGAGTCGTGAAGGTTGGGTACGGATCTCAGGGGGTATAGGAAATGGGGAATGGGAGTGTGAGGAGAAGGAGAAGGCAAAGAATGGGGAATGGGAGTGTGAGGAGTAGGGAAAAGAGCACAGATCATGGGAGGCAAAGAATAGGGGAGTGATTAAGGAAGGTGAGATGTATGGGTTGATTTAATTTTATGGGAATGGGAATGATGGGTGCATGGGGAGGGGACTAGGTGATGGGTAGTAGGGATGTAGGAGTAGGGTAAGGTGAGGGGGAGTGAGAGGAGAGGGACAGGGGTTGAGGGGGGAGCTAGGGAGGGAGTGAGTCAGGGAGGGGGCGAGAGAACAGCAGGGGGTGTGGCAAGTAAAGTGAAAGTGATGGTTGACTTTGGGTGCACACACACACACACACACACACACACACACACACACACACACACACACACACACACACACACACACACACACACACACACACACACACACACACACACACACACCTCTACATGCGAGTGAGTGCGTGCAGTGTGTGTGAACGAGTGAGTGAATATGTAAGAGCAATGTGTGTGTGTGTGTGTGTGTGTGTATGTACTGCAAATATCCCACTTATCCTTGCCGTCTGATCTAGGTAGGGTCTGTACTGTATGTATAAAACCCTGTGTTGTGCAAGGCTTGAACTGACCATTGAATAACCGGTTAGGCTATCTGAGGAGAATACAGTTACACGTGTCATAACCACTATTACTACCACTACTACCACCACCACTACCATCACTACCACCATCACTACTACCACCATCACTACTGCCACCAACATCACTATCACTACCACCACCACTACCACCACCATCACTACTGCCACCAGACCACTACTTGCCTACTGTTACCATCACCACCACCACCATCATCACTATTACCATCACCATCACCACCGGCTTCATTACCATTCGATGAGCTGATAATGGTAAGGAGGAGTTTGTGATGGTGTGTATGTGTGTGTGTGTGTGACCTTTAATTGATGGATGGATGGATGGAGTGTGTTTGCCTGACCTCATTATTTTGTCGTGTTGGGAGAGGAGATGGATTGACCCTGAGTGTCTATATAGTGTAGTTAGTAAATAAATAGAAGGTTATATTATTGCTGATTCTTTCCCCAAAAAATTCTTCACCAAATGAGTACTTGCATTGTTGATTGAGTCTGTCTCTTTCGTTAGCAAATTTTAGAGAAATAATTTTACGCCAGTTTGTCGACAGCAAATTTTTAGAGAAATAATTTTACTCCAGTTTGTCGAAAGCAAATTTTTAGAGAAATCATTTTACTCCAATTTGTGGAAAGCATCTTATCTCCGTAATGCAGGATAATGGTGAGATTAATCCTGGTGATGAATGATAAGAATGAGAGTGAATGAAGGAGGAAGAAAAATGAGAATGAGGGGAAAGATGGGAGATAATGAGGAGGAAATTATTGGAGAGAGAGAAATGTGGATGATGAAGGTGGATGAAGTGAGAGAGAGAGAGAGAGAGAGAGAGAGAGAGAGAGAGAGAGAGAGAGAGAGAGAGAGAGAGAGAGAGAGAGAGACAGAGAGAGAGAGAGAGATAGAGAGAGAGGAGGAAGAAGATTAATTCGAGTTGATGAGGGGAATGAGGCTTAATTAATTCTGTGAGAAGAAAGAGGAAGGTGAAAGAGAAGAAGAATGAGGGTGAACATGAAGAAAAGGAAGAAAGACGAGGGCGGGTAAACAAAAGAGGAGGACGAATGAGAAGAAAATATTATAAGGTTGAGAAAGGAGAAACAAGACGGAAATTGAAAAGTAAGAAATAAAAAGGTGAATAGGAAGAAGAGAAGGCGAATGAAAAGAAGGAACGAAACGAAAATGAGAGCAAGAGAGAGAGAGAGAGAGAGAGAGAGAGAGAGAGAGAGAGAGAGAGAGAGAGAGAGAGAGAGAGAGAGAGAGAGAGAGAGAGAGAGAGAGAGAGAGAGAGAGAGAGAGAGAGAGAGAGAGAGAGAAATAAACAAATAAATAAATAAATGATATGGAAAATGAGAAAATCCTAAGAGCAAAAGAGATATGAGAAAGATTACTATGAAGGTGAATGAATAATGGAGAGGGTATAATGAAAACATGAATTGGAAGTATTGAGGAATTAATGGGAGGTTAGTCAAGGGCATAGACAGACAGACAGGGGTGATGAGGGAAAGTGAAGGTTGCATGAGGTGGGTGGGTGAGGGAAGGGAGAGAGGTTGGAGAGAGGTAGGCTAAACTAAAGGAAGGTCATTATAATTATAAGGTGATGCAGATGAAAGAGGTAGGTGAGGTGGGGGTGGTTGAGAAGTGAGGTGATTAAACTAAAATAAGTGAGAAATGAGGGAGAAAGGTAGAAAAAAGTGAGATTGAGAGAGCGAGGAGAGATAAGGAAGGAAAGTAGATGAAGGAGAGGTATAGGAGGGGAGAGATAAGGAAGGAAAGTAGATGAGGAGAGAAAAGAGAAGTAGGTAAAGGAGGAAAGTAGATGAGGAGAGAAAAAAAGTAGGAAGAGGAAAGATAAGGGAGGAAAGAAAATTAAGACCACTGGGAGACGAGAGAAAATGGAAGTAAATGTAGGTTGAAAGAATGTTGATGAGGAGAGAAAAGAGAGGTAAGAAGAGGAGATACAACAAGGGTAGGAAAGGTGAGAGGTGAGGGAAACAGAAGTGGGAGGTATGTATGTATGTATGTACAGTCGGGGAACAAAGTATCTGGCAAAGTATTGTGGAAACTCTCTCATTGTAGTTATTGTATTCATTGATTGAAATACTGGCTAATTGGATGACTAATTGATGGATTGAATGGTTGGTTGATTGGTTGGATGACTATAATGTTGTTTTGTGGTTTGAGTGGTTGGTTGGTTGAGGGTTTAGTAGTTGGTTTGTGGTTTGAGTGGTTGGTTGTTTGGATGGTTGGCTGACTAGTTGGTTGATGGTTTAGTGGTTGGTTTGTGAATTGAATGGTTGCTTGGTTGACTAAGTGTTTGATTGGTTGGTTAACGATTGGTGGATTGGTTAGCTATTGATTGATTGACTAACGGACTGATTGAGTAATTGAATAACTGATTGAAAACAAAACAAAAACAAGAACAAAACAAAACAATAACAACGCAACACTTAAGGTCACATGACTTTTGTTTTTGTTTACTATCGAGGGGATTTCCAGCAGAAGCCGTCCTGGAATCCAGTTAAGGAGAAAGGGGGGGGGGGAGGGGGAAGGGGGAGGGGAAGTACAGGGTTGATAGAGCAACTGATTTTTATAAACTATTTTCAAGCAACATTATTATTATTGTTCTCTTGGTCCTGTTTCTTAGCATTTTTTTTTTTTTTTTTTTTTTTTTTTTTTTTTTTTTTTTTAGGAATCATGTTTGTCCAATATTCTATTTGGGTGATAATAATTTATGTTGTTCATCTGCTGTGCTGTCCTGAGGTGAGGAGGAAGATGTAAGGTGGATATAGATGCTGAGGAGGAGGAGGAGGTGTGAGGTATACGAGGTGAGGTGAGAGTGTATGTGGAGGATGAGAGGGAGGGAAGTACATGAGTTTTGAGGTGGAGAAAGTGAGGATTTTGGATGTGTGGGGGGAGATGCGAAGGAAGTGTGAGGAGAGGAAATGAGGTGAGGAAAGAGAGATGAGTTGAGGTGAGTGTTGTGAAGTGAGGAAGAAGGACTGGGAAATGAAATGAGAGAAGAATTAAGATGAAATGGGGAGTTGAAGTGAGATATGAGGAATGAAGGGGTGAGGATTGTGAGGAAGGGGAAGGAGTAAGGGATGGAGGGAGGAAAGAAGGAAGGAGGTAGGGAAAAAAGGAGGAAAGAAGGAAGGAGGGAAGGAGGTAGGGAAAGAAGGAGGAAAGAAGGAGTAAAGAGGGAGGGAGGGAGGTAGGGAAAGAAGGAGTAAAGAGAGAGGAAGGGAGGGAAAGAAGGAGTAGTAAAGAGGGAGGGAGGGAAAGAAGGAGTAAAGAGGGAGGGGAGGGAGGGAGGGAGGGAGGGAAAGCCAACTATTGATTTCAGTCTTACGTAAGCTAAGAGTCTCCTTCACTTCTCTTTGTCTACTTCCTCTGTTTCCTCTCCTTCCTCTTCTTTCCTACCCTATCTCCCCTCTTCTTCTCCTCCTTTTCTCTTTGTCTGCTTCCTCGTCTTCCTCTTCTCTTCCTATCTCCCCTTTTCTTTTCCTCTATTTTTTCTCGATTTTGTCTCCCTCTTTCTCCTTTTCTTTGTCCTTTCTATCTTTTCCTCTTTCCCATCTTCTTTTCCTGTATTTATTTTCTTTCCCTCCGTTTTCTCACATTTCTCTTTTTCCTCTTTTTGTTCCCCACCTTTTCCTTTTTTCCTCCACTTCCCTTTCTTTCCTTTCTATCCTTCCTCTCATTTTCCCTCCTCTTCCTCCTCCTCAATTTATTCCTCCTATTCTCTTTTAGTTTCCTCCTTCTGTTTTCTCCATTTCCTTATTTTCTTTCCTTTCCCATTTCGTCCTTTTCTTCCCTCATTCCATTTCCTCTTCTCTTCCTTCCACTTTTTTATGTATCTCTCTCACTTATTTTCCCCTCCCCTCCTCTTCATTTCCTCTCTTCATTCCTCATTTTCTCACCTCTCTCTTCTTTTCATATTTCCATTTCTTTATTGTTCCTTTTCTTTGGCTGTTTTCTATTCTTCCACTTTATTTCTTACTCCTTCATCTTCTCTCTCACTTTAGTCCTTCTACTTCCTCCCTCTTCCTTATCTTCATCCGCCTCCTTTGTCTTTTCTACTACTACTACTACACTCTCTCTCTCTCTCTCTCTCTCTCTCTCTCTCTCTCTCTCTCTCTCTCTCTCTCTCTCTCTCTCTCTCTCTCTCTCTCTCTCTCTCTCTGTGTGTGTGTGTGTGTGTTTATGTCATAGCTCTCTCTCTCGTACCATAAGCATCATCTATAGGTAAATATAAATCCTCCAGACCGTGCCATAAAACCCCACACACCACCTCAGTAAAATACGCTGGTACGTAGTATGTATGTATGTATGTATGGGTGTTGGATGTATGTATGTTTGTATGTATGTATGTTTTGAGGCTCAGCTTGGAGGAACAAGTGACCTCCAATAAATATTTTTTTTAGTAACATCCAATCCTCTTCAACCATATACAGTACTTGTCTCATTTCTATCCATTGACTATATCAGAGTGTATTATTATTATTATTATTATTATTATTATTATTATTATTATTATTATTATTATTTCCTTGATTATGGACTATATATATAGGTATTTTACATGTATATATATTATGTATACGGGTACCTTCATAGAGGCAGTCACTGGAATAAGGTCAGAAGGAGTGAGTCTGGTGGTGGTGATGGTGGTAGTTGTGATTATGTTGGTGGTGATGGTGGTTGTGATTATGGTGGTGGTGGTAGTTGTGATTATGGAGGTGGTGGTGGTAGTTGTGATTATGTTGGTAGTGGTTGGTGATGATGGTGATGGTGGTAGTGGTGGTGGTAGTAGTGGTGTGCAGTATTTTCTTTGTATACTGTATGTAGAACGCAATGTGTGTGTGTATGTATGTATGTATATAGATATTACATAGCTTGTGTATGTGTAAAGAAGGTGTGTATGTATGTATGTATATAGATATTACATAGCTTGTGTATGTGTAAAGAATGTGTGTATGTATGTATGTATGTATATAGATATTACATAGCTTGTGTATGTGTAAAGAAGGTGTGTCTGTCTGTATGTCGGTATACGTGCTGGCCCATATACCTTGACATAGTGCCAACAAGTGATATACATGTAAGGACATAATATACTGAACTCTCTCCAACACTCACCCACCATCACCATCACCCATCACTGCTTTATACTCCATTATTTACCATCGCTAGTAGAAGTTAACAACCATATTATTGTAGACCAAGGGAGATTTTAAAGTGTCTATGTGGGGGATATCTCAAAAATTTCTATGAAGGGGGGGATGTGGGGGATATAAAAAGTGTCTAGGTCTGTGTGGGGTATATCAAGTGTCTATGTGTGTGATATCAAAAGTGTGTATGTGGCTTAAATTAAAGGGTTAGTATAATTATATCTTTTGGTACATTAGAGCGCCTTGAGTCCTCCAAAGTATCCCAGGAAACAGGACCAGATTAGCAAAATTAATGGTGGCCTGTTGCTTGGAATAGTTAAAAGGAATTAGATACTCCAGATGTACCAACACTGTATATATACCTCCCCCTTAATTACATACTGCAACAAACTTCTCACTTTAAAATTTAAGGGGACTTGTGTTGCAGGTAAAATAAAAGATTACCGATATTTCCAAACTATGCAATATTCTGTACGGTACATACATACATGCACATTCCTCCTCTTTTTATATTATATACTGAGGGACTATTAGCTTATTTCCCGACATAGTTTTGAAAGAATCATTACCTTAACCTTTTCAGTTCACACAACTATTGCAATATACTGTACGGTACAGTACATACATCCAGATTACTCCTCTTATATTATATACTGTACTGAGGGACTATTAGTTTATTTCCTGACAGAGTTTGGAAGAATCATTACCGTATAACCTTTTCAGTTGACACACAATAGATGATCCCTTCCCTCCCCTCCCTAACCATCAAGAGAATATAAAGTTTACATTCCACCTGTGTGTTATATAATGACCGCATTGCATTACTCCAAACAATTATCGTGCCCAGTAACCGTGACGAGGCGGACCATTTTTTTATCTCTGTAAATGAAGTCCACTCTCCTGTCACACACACACAGAGAGAGAGAGAGAGAGAGAGAGAGAGAGAGAGAGAGAGAGAGAGAGAGAGAGAGAGAGAGAGAGAGAGAGAGAGAGAGAGAGAGAGAGAGAACCGAGTGTGAATGGAGGGAAGAGAGAAAATTTTAGAGGCACCCGCACCACACACACACACACATGTAAATTATCCTGAGGTATACTGTGTTTCCTGTCACTGTTTGTAGGAATTGTTAACATCCAATTAAATAGCCAGCAATATGATACTCCATCCACTTATTTAAAGGGAATGATCTGTTGTACTGTACAGCCACAATCAAACAACCACCCACACTTTCCTTCCATTGTCCAAATAAAAATCAGTATCATATCAAACTATAATCATACAACAACACCTTACGTCAACTCAATCCCCTCAATTATTATTATGAGGTGCTGCAAAATCATATACGTGTTGTTCTTTATTACCAAGATATTTACCCTACGATGGATGGAAAGTGTGGGTGGATATTTGATTGTGGCTGTACATACATACGTACATACATACCTGTCTCAGTACACCTCAGGTATTTCGATTAGTGGCAAAATTTGGGGGAATTATAGCCTCCAATTGACCGACACAACACCGCACATCACCTTTAATTAAGAATGAAAATTGGAGGCTTCTGATTCCTCCTGACCATGCCACGAAACAAGCTCCTTCTATATAGGTGGTGTTTCGTGGCAATAATTGAAGGACTCATTTATCTCCAAATTTCTGACTACATTACAGGTCCCCTTTAATTAGCCTCGTGTACATTATAGTTGGCAGAGGCACTTTATTTTATCTAGCACAGAAGGATTTATTGAGCTCTGTTTTGTTATAGGTAGAGCTCGGTTCAAGTAGCTCTGTAAATTTAGCTTTACTTTATCTAGCACAAGGCGATTTATTTAGCTTAGCAGAAACCACAAATATTCAAGGGGTTAAGATATAACGTCGTGTATTGCATCTAGTCGGCATCAATTTCCATCAAGCAACTATTATCTTAGACGTATTGGTAGAAGATCTGTTTTGTAGAATAACTTGGAGGAACCAGCAGCCAACCAATTCATCCATAGTACACAACATGATATCTTTATAATCTGATTAATATTAGACTTTTAAGATCACTATGTTTTGAATAGGTTTTTGATCATTGATATGAGTCCTTAACTTTTTTTTTTTTTTTTGTAGCGTAATTATTAGTTTTGTTTTGTATTACCTTGAATGAAGAAGTTAACAAAATTATTAAGTTAGAGCCTATATAGGTATAATCACCAGGGTCTATAATTATAAGGTTCATGAGTAACAAACTATTATACATCAGCTTATCATAAAGTGGGACGTGTGTTTACGTTAAGGACTTTGTGAATGTGTATGAGAATTGGAGGCTTCTGATTCCTCCTGACTATGCCACAAAGCAAACAACTCCTTCCATAATTATACAGTAGGTGGTGTTTCGTGGCAATATTTGAAGGACTCATTTACTTCCTCCAATTTTCTGACTACATCACAGGGTTCCTTAATGATATTATTGTGTTGGATGACTGTTTAAAATGATAGAGTCATCTCCCACGTCTTTACTAAGAATTGTTTTATTCGTCAGCATTTTGGATCCATGATTTTGTGTCTTATTGAATGCAGTTATAAAAAATCTTTTCGTGATGTGTCGGAAATAGTCAAATTTGCCAAATATTTGGTCGTAAAGTTTTACAATAACTGTATTCTTGGTAAATTTTCGGCATTGTACTCAATAATAGTCAACTCTAAACACATACACTGACGACTTGAACAGTTCCAAAATGAAGGTGTGGGACGAGAGTTTGGCTCATATTGTTACATGAATATTATTTGCAGAGTGATGTAGAATAATATGTGCTCACGTGTGTTTGCTTGTGTTTCAGGCGTGAGGGTGTAAAGTGAGTGAGTGTGCGGGCGTCCGGCTGCTGGTTAAATATAGAGCTGGCAGGGCAGGCTGTGGTGTGGCTCCGGCTGGTGTGGTGCCTGTGACGGTGGCCGAGGGTGGCGCTGCCCTGCCCCGCCCCCGCTCTCCCATTTTCCTCACAGCAATCGTCCGTTACCTCACATCACCTCAACCTTACACTATGGCCTCACCAAGCAGTGGTCCCTTGCTGACCTGCCGCCACCCTTCAATCGCCTGACCGCTGCCCTCTGACCTGGCAGGTCACGCAGACTGCCTCAGTAGTGCTCCCCAGAGGGCCGTGAGGCAGGTGCCAGGCCAGTGCCACAGTCGTGTTGGGCTCCACACTGAGGTAAAGTGCAGGCAGCTCTCACTAGTGTTGTACTCAGAGTGTGGCAGTGTTCAGTGTTCAGTGAAGGTGTTTTGTGGTTGATGGTGTAGTGAGTGACAACATCTGCTACTATACTGGTGATGCTGTAGCAGCCATGCCCGTCCCACCGTCCTCGTCTGCCGTGGGCTCCAGGTACTCCTCTTATTCCTCATACTCTTCCTACCGCAATCCGTCCTCGTCCGCGTACCTGGGACGCACCACCTCGCTTGACCGCTCACCTTACACAGGCAGCGGCTACGCCAGCACCTACAGCAGTAGTTACTCCAGCAAGTATGCATTACCTCCCCGACCCACATACTCCACCTCGTCTGATACCTACCGCAGCAGCCGTAGCCTTCGTCAATCACCGGTGCGGTCGTCATACAGTCGCCTTAATTCAGACTCTGAGACAGCTCCTTCAACCTCTCGATATGGATCACGGTACACCAGAGATTCCACTAGAGAGTCCTCCACCTCGAGGGACTCTGGTTATGGGTCCCGTCTCACCTCGAGGGACCGCTCAGTCGACCTAGTCAATGGTAATTCACTCGACACCAGCCACTTCGGACCCTCACCTTCTTCATACGCCTGCAACTACCGCTGGGAGATCCGTGAGAGGGATAAGAATGGCGATGATGACACTTCAGCCCAAAACGGTGAGAGTGAGAAGGTACACATCAGTGATCGCATCCGTGCCTTCGAGACTCGTACCCCAGATAGCCTGGTGGGGCTGCCGGCTGGCCGTGAGAGTAGCGCCTCCTCCCGAGACACCATACCCAGTGGCTCTAGTCGCTATCTGTCTGCTCGGGACTCGAGTAGTGTGAGGCGCCGCCCCTACGGAGCCTCAGCAGACACCCACTCCCGCTCACCCTCCGCCAGTAAGGCTTCTCCTTTGGCCGCCCGGAAGGACACGCCGGAGACGAGCAGTAAGAAGGGTTCCGTTGAGGATCGGCGACCCTCGGTGACAGAGTTGTGTCGGAAGTACGACTCAAACCACAACGTCACTAACGGCTTGTCACGCCAGGATGAAGACAGTGATGGGAGTCAATCCTCGGGGGAGGCGGCGAGACAAGCCTATGAATCGTCGTCCACCTCAGCAGCTCCCACCACCATCTCCTCCCGCAGACGAACTGACTCCACTAGTCATGGTGAGAGAACTGACTCCCCCACCAGTACCACCTTGCGTGTAGACTCCCCGAACAGGAGCAGCAGGGTTGAGTCCCCAGCCAGAGGTCGTGTGGAGTCTCCCATCACCGTCCACAAGGAGTCCCCGGCTAGGACTCGTGTGGACTCCCCGACCCGAACACAACACGAATCCCCGAGTAGGAAACCTATCGAATCCTACTCAGACCGAGATGGACGCTCCTCCCCTCTTGTCAACGGCATCTTAGATAAGGTATGTATATTTATCTAATGTAGCCCTATATAAATTTACAAAAAAAAAAAACATATATATATAAAAACGGGGTAGAATTTAAATTATTGTAGAAGTGAACAAATTTACTAAAAAAAAATTAAACAAAATGATGTAAGGAGGTGGTGGTCAGATGATTGTGAAAGTGAACCAATTTGACGTCTCCTTTTATCTCCTGTGCAGCAGCTGTTGTTATAATGTCTGGTGTTCACAGGTATCGTCTACCGTGTCTCAATTTTGTCACGTAAAAATATACACCATAAATATTTTCCAGTCATGATTTTCGTCGTTCAATTCAGCTTTTCTTAACTTTTTTTTTTTATTCAAGCACTTGGAATTGGGATCTACCTTGTGGTATTTTAGATCTTTAATGTTTTTTGGAATATAATAAAGTAAATGAAAATAACATGTGGTACTGTACATGAAGTGTCCTTGCTTCCCGTACGTAAGCATACATACATACATACATACATACCTCAGGCATTTAAATTCTATACCGGGTATTGTTTATCTGTCTGTGGTGTTTATGTATATGTAACCCCTATTGGTGACTTAAATATGTAGGTCTGATAAGCAGGTATAGACAGGTAGATGTGTGTATCGTAGACAGGTAGATATGTGTGATATGGACAGGTAGATGTGTGTATCGTAGACAGGTAGATATGTGTATCGTAGACAGGTAGATGTGGGATGTAGACACGGTAGATATGTGTGACGTGGACAGGTAGGTAGATATGTGTGACGTGGACAGATAGGTAGGTGTGTGTGACGTGATGTTATGTGGATCCGTGTCATTTCAACCCAACCACACACGTCATGTTATTAGTGCTTCCTGTCATGTTTCCTGGCTCGGGATGGAGGGAATTGTAGTCTCCGAAAACCTTCTGTCCAACATATTACTTTTTTCTGGCTGGAGAAATCTGTAGCATCCAAAAAAAATAATCCATTTACACCAACTCTCTCTTTTATTTTTGTGTAAGTCGTGAAATCTTTATCATCCGAAATTCCAACACTAATTTTTATATTTTGTCACTGGAGAAATGGAGGAATCAGTAAGCATTTGGAAATCAACTTTATCCCATTGAATCCACCTCATATATATATTTTTGTTGTTGTCACTGGAGGAATCTGTAGCCTCCAAACACCTTCCCACATGTGTACTCCCATTCTGTCCCCATTTCCCAATACGACCAGCCAGCCAGCCAGCAGTATAACTCTCTCGTACATATGGGTCGCACATAGGGAATTGGAATGTGTGTGTGTGTGTGTGTGTGTGTGTGTGTGTGTGTGTGTGTATTTATGTGTGCGTGTGTGTGTGTGTGTGTGTGTGTGTGTGTGTGTGTGTGTGTGTGTGTGTGTGTGTGTGTGTGTATGTGTGTGTGTGTGTGTGGACCCCGTGGTACATGTAGTAAAAACAAATATTGAAGGTAAATGAGTCCTTCCAATATTGCCACGAAACACACACACCTACATACAAGGAAGGAGCTTGTTTCGTGGCATAGTTTTGAGGAATCTGAAGCCTCCAATTCTCTCATACATAATCACAGGGTTCTTAATTAAGTGTACCCGTGTAGAACGTACCATTAAATTTTTGACAGGAGGAGACAAAAAGAAAAATGGTGTCGTATGTCTTGGACCGTACAGTCTAGGTCAGTAGTTCGTATTCTACCCATCCATTTGAAACTAAGGCCAAACTATAAAATAATAAGGTCACGAGAGTATAAAAAAACAAAACATCAAGGCTCAGATGCAAATTATATATATTTTTTTTTTTCATGAGATCCAAATTCTAATAAGAGTGGTTAAGAATTACTGAACTCGACTGTACACGACGACATTCAGGGTGCATGATGACCGAAAAGCGAGACGGGGACATACATACATACACATATACAGATATACATACATGAACTAGGGTACAGTATAAAACAACACACACCGTCATAAAAACTATATATGATCTGGTGTGTGTGTGTGTGTGTGTGTGTGTGTGTCAGATCACCGTGTGTCCCACCAACTGGAATAATAGGATTTGGAGAATGTGTATAGACAGGTAGGCTAACATACATACATACATACATACTGTATTGTACATACATACATACTGTACTGTACGTACATACATACATACATACATACATACATACATACATCTATAGCTCCCATTCTGCTGCCAACAATTTAGACCCTTTAAGGAGAGAGTTTTATTATAGATGATATCATATTATGGAGTTTACACAACCCTCCAAACAGTTATATAAAACAGATTCCAGAGTCTTATTTCGAGGTGTTTACAGTACTAGTTTGTTTCAAGGTACAGCTTGGAGGAACCAGTAGCCCTCCAAGTCACCCAGAACAAATATCATATCCCTTTATTCCGAAGAAGTAGCAAAAAAAAGTAATATAGTCATTAATCTGAAAAAAAGGTGATTCACTTTTTGGTCACTCAGGTACCCAGATTAAAAAATAAAAAAGGGTTAATGTTATTGGCACTCTCGACCCAAGCACCCACCCACCCAAAAAATAAATATATATAATAATTATATAATAATAATAGATAGATAAATATAATCTTAATCCGTGAAAAACATGGGGGGATATTCTAGTGAAAAATAATAATAAGTAAATATACTGTATATCCTCTTAATCTGCAAAAAACATAGGGTTAAGTTTCTAGTGTGTTTGTGCTCCTCCTCCTCCTCCAGCCCAAGGTACGGGTGGAGGTGGATGGTTACGAAGGCACCAGGAGTCGGTACCGCAGGGATCGAGTGAGGGAGAGGATAGCGGCGAGGCTGGCCAAGGAGGTAATTAGGATGATAGTGATGATGATGATGATGATGATGATGATGTAATCCCCACAACCCAACCCCACCCAACACAACCTCACCCCGCCTTGCACTCGACCCCATGACCCAACTTAACCCAACCCAACCCAACCCCGCCTTGCATTCAACTCCCTTACCTACCTATCTCACCTCACTTCACCTTAGTTAGTTGGAAATTCCTTATCTCACCTCACCCTAGCTAGACACCCTCGATCTCACCTCACCCTACAAGTAGATACCCGCGTACCTCACTCACCTCACCCTAGCTAGACACACCCTATGGCACCTCACTAGCTAGATACCCTATTTACTCACCTCACCTTAACTAGACAAGCTCGATCTCACCTTAACCTAGCTAGCATATATAGACACGCTTTGTAGTGTGTGTGTGTGTGTGTGTGTGTGTGTGTGTGTGTGTGTGTGTGTACCAACCCATATGCAAGAAAACCCCATGAGCTACTAAAGTCGGAATTAGACCCTGACCAATAACTCCACAACATTATGATGATGACTTACGGTATGCACTTGTATGTATGTGTGTGTGTGTGTGTGTCTGTGTGTGTGTGTGTGTGTGTGTGTGTGTGTGTGTGTGTGTGTGTGTGTGTGTGTGTGTGTGTGTACCGTAAATAATTGTGGGATTGAGAAGCTACACGGAGGTAAGACTAATAAAGAAAGATGTATGGGGAGAGAGTGAGTTCCTTTTTGGTAAATTGTTGCATCTCGATTTCTCCAAAGTATATATGTCAGGAAACAGGACTAGATGAACAAAAATAATGGTGTTCTGTTGCTTGGAATTGTCTGGAGGAATCATTTGCTCCAGATTTACCAACACTGTACTGCCCTCTTTAATATTCGTAAATTGAGTTGAAATTTGTTTAGGGTTTTATATGTTGGTTTTCATCTTCCGGACTTGTATAGGAAGAATCAGTGTCCATTAAGTATTGGTAAATCTGGAGTAACTGATTCCTCCAAATTATTCTAAGCAACAGAAAACCATTAGTATTGTTAATCTGGTCCTGTTTCCTGGCATATTGTGAAGGAATCAAGACGCTCCAATGAACCCAAAGTAGACCATTCCCTTAATTTCACACCAACAGCAGATTATACCCTAATTATTCCTCTCGCTCCTCCACCCTAACATCCTCACACCCCTAGTTAGTTAGTTAGTTCGTTAGTTTGTTAGATGGATGAATAGTTATGTTAGTTTGTCCTCAGTCTCTGCGTTAATTTATTGTTTGTGATCCAAAAATACCCAATAGTGACTAAGGTTGGTTTGTTGTGATGATATGTTTTGAGGATTTGAGAATAATGTTTGTGTTGCTTTGTTTGTTTGTCGTGGTGATTTAAGAATAATGTTTGTGTTGGTTGGTTTGTTGTGATGATTTATGAATATTTTTTGTATTGGTTTGTACAGTATATTATTTTGATGACGTAAACTATATAGAGCTAATGTGTGTTGTGATATTCTAACAGTGCCTGTAAGAAAAAAAAAAAGGTTTGTGTGTTGTATCTGTGATGGCCTTAGTAACATTGAGAACTCGAGATCCTAATTAATTAACTATGGTTTGTTTTGCTGTGATATTAATGTTGTTGTGTTTTTTTTATTGTGTGCTGTGGTGTGCTAATATATTTTGTTTTCACTGGCATATACATTTAAGTTTGACTACGGGCGATAAAAAATATTTCCATGTGTTTGGTGTAGTGGGAACGTTAAATTATTAATAATAATAAGTTATCGAAGGAATTTTTATGGAATATCCTAATTGTCGAAAATAATATGAGTGTCTGTTTGCGTTAGGAGATTTTGTGTATATTTGTATTTTATTAGCTTAATTAATAACGACATAGTATGACAAAAAATCATGGTGGCCTGTTGCTTGGAATTTTGTATAGAGGAATCAGTTGTTCCAGATTTACCAACATTGTCCTTCCTTCCCCTTTAAGGACAAAACTATTAGAAGAGTAGACGGTATATATTTCCCAAGGTACCGTCAATTAATTAAGAATGAAAACAATATAACTCAGGAGGACGGTATATAATTTCCAAAGTACATACCTTCAGTAAGAACAATAACATGACAACAACAAACGGTATATATTTTCCAAGGTACCGTCCATTAAAGAAGGTAAAACACCAACAACAGAGACGGCGGTACTTGTTTGGCAAGGTACCGTACCGTCAGCTGACAGAGATAAAAAAGAAAACAGTGTCATTGAACTCTGGCAAGAAAAGTTACAGCCAGATAATATAATGTATTCCCGGGATTAAAATGTATGTATGTATGTACTATGTATGTATGTATCTCTCTCTCTCTCTCTCTCTCTCTCTCTCTCTCTCTCTCTCTCTCTCTCTCTCTCTCTCTCTCTCTCTCCAGCTGCTTGTTGTTCGCCCTCCGCCAAGGCCAGCCAGGTGTTACATTCGAGACTGAGCTAACTTGTAAAAATAAACAAACATTACAGAAAAAAAATCGACAACAACAACGGGCGAACGGACACTAGATCAATGAACCTATTATATGATTCGAAAGAGACCAATTAAATTTCGTTCATTTGCATATCATTCGTACACGAACTAGATAATAATAATAATAATAATAATAGTAATAGTAGTAGTAGTAGTAGTAGTAGTAGTAATAAAAATTAATAATAATGAAAACAATAAAATAAAATAAAAAAGAAAATAATAAAAATAATAGTAAATAATTGTATGAAAACAAGACCGAACGAAAATATCTTTGCAGCTTTGACAGTGAGGAAAAAATAATGTAGTGTAATCCATTCCGTTCATTTCCGTTCGTGACGTTACAAACCCATACTGGTGTTCTTTGTCTAATTTTTTCCTTCCTGTCTGCTGATTTAGTCATCGACCTTTATTGCTTTTACGATCCAAGAAACATTAGAGTGCTTGGATTATTATTCGGTAACAGTATCGTCTGATTATTATTTAGTTTGATTATTTCCATGATCTCTCTCTCTCTCTCTCTCTCTCTCTCTCTCTCTCTCTCTCTCTCTCTCTCTCTCTCTCTCTCTCTCTCTCTCTCTCTCTCTCTCTCTCTCTCTCTCTCTCTCTCTCTCTCTCTCTCTCTCTCATACGGTACCTTTATGTTCCTTCTGCATACCTCTCTCTCTCTCTCTCTCTCTCTCTCTCTCTCTCTCTCTCTCTCTCTCTCTCTCTCTCTCTCTCTCAAGAACTGGGGATATTGACCAAACCATCTGAAGATTTATCCGATATTTTACCCTTCAATGGATGGAAGGTTCTTAATTAAAGCTTAAAATTAGGTGATGCAACCAACAAAACGCAACATAAATTAGTCATCTGTTGGGTCTTATGCTCATCCCACCACGCCTTTAACTAAATATTTTTTTTATTATTATTTGTCACCATTTTGGCACCAAGAGTCAGGTTATATTGACTGCAGTCCTTGGATGTCTACATAAAGTTTCGGAGACGCGAACATAATTTGGCTTATATTAATTGTTTGTTTGCCTTGAAATCACACGACAGTCGCATTTCAACTATATAGGCTATGATATATTAGAGAGAGTGTATTGAACATGGAACTACAATAATATAGGGAGTGTGTTCAGTATAATTCGCCCCTCGACACTCTGACTACTGATATATGCAACAGGAAGATGGGAATGACGACCAGAAGATGGCCCAATTGTGTGGTCAGGTGGGTTGATTGGTTGATTGGTTGATTGATTCTATGGTTGGTTGGTTGATTCTATGGTTGGTTGAGTGGTTCCATGGTTGGTTGGTTGGTTGGTTGGTTGGTTGAGTGGTTCCATGATTTGTTGGTTGGGTTTTGTTGGTTGGTTATTTTGTTATTTGGTTGGTTAGTTGGTTATATTGTTGGGTTGATTGGTTGGTTGGTGGATTGATTGGTTGGTTGGTGGGTGGATTGGTTGGTTGGTTGGTTGGTTATTTTGTTGGTTGGTTGGTAGCCATATAGGTCTGTCCGCCTACCACCACTACTACCACTACCACCACACAAGAAACCAATCCCTACTGCCTGGCCCTGGGTATTTATTCTTAGTGACGGCCACTGGTAGAGAGCCAAGCAAGGAAGGGTGTGTTGGTAGGTGGGTTGGTGGGTTGGTTGGATAGTGAAGGTCCACCACTAAACCTACAGTAGCTCTTCCATCTCTTTCTTATTCACTGCTTTAGGCCTGAATGAGGAAAGTGAGATTAGACCACTACCCCATTCAGTTTTCCACCACTACCAGTCCACTACCACTCACTTCTTCACCACTACCACCGCTCGCTTCTCCACCACTACCTCTCACTTCTTCATAACTACCTACTACTGTACTACTCACTTCTTCACTACTACCCCACTCACGTTTCTACTACCCTTCTCTTTACCACTACCCCACTCACGTTTCTACTACCCTTCTCTTTACCACTACCACCACTCGATCACTTCACCACTACCTACCACTACTCACTTCTTCACCACTACCCCACACACTTCTCTACCACTAACACTCATTTGTTCACCACTACCCTCACTAATTTCACCACTACTACCCCATCACTTCTACATCACTACCCTTCACTAACTTCACTAACTATTATGAGTAACAGTGAAATAAATAAGTAACAAAACCCACCCAATTGAGTCACCGGTAAAAATAATGGTCACTGAATTTTAAGAGAGTATGTCCATATAAGCCGAGTTGCAAAAGAACACCGAATCTAGACAAAGAAAATGATGTTGAGAGCAGACACTATTTTACTGTCTTTGATCCGCCCTAGAGTGATTGCCACATTTCTTTTTGGCGTTAAACGAGAGAGAGAGAGAGAGTGTGTGTGTGTGTGTGTGTTTGTGATGTCCAGAATATATTATCACAAGAGTATATAATAAGGAAAATAGAAGATGCTCCAAATGATGTCAGGAAACAGCTAGAATCCCTTCCCTATGATACCACAAAGATGTGTTTTATGATAGAGAGACTTTGGAGGGCAACATGTTATTCCCCTTATAAGTCTAGGTAGGTTATGACACATTTGATAGAGGCTACCTATTCCTTCATTCTGTGTCACGAAAATGATGTGTTGTTTTGTAGCAAGTTGAAGGAATAATTTACTATACTATACTCTTCAGTTCGGTGACATTAGTACACGTGGCTTGTATGTAGGATTTGTATGGTATTGTATACTGTATATAATATGGTGCTGTATACATATATAGAGATATTCGAGAGGAGATGACTGGATGCAAAAACTTCTAAAAATGAATCACACACCGATGCCAATATAGAGAAAGAAGATTAATCATATTTTATACATATTTAATAAAGAAATCGAAATTACACCAAAATATCACAGAATAAACTTGCCTTGGAAAATCATAAACAGCATTTTAATAATAATAATATAATATTAGAACTTTATATTATAGTAACAGGCATTCATGGTCACGTGGCATACAAATATAACTATTCTACCACGGTGATAATAAACAATGAGTTAACAAATTTCCGAGAAGCATAAAAAGAAGAAAAAACTGGCGGGAGGTGGTTTGGAAAATTGTGGTTGCGAAGTTGATACCGGGAAGAGTGATTATAGAAGGAGGAAGTGTGTGTGTGTGTGTGTGTGTATGTGAAGGC
Organism: Petrolisthes manimaculis; assembly: GCA_034508575.1. Lineage (NCBI taxonomy): Eukaryota > Metazoa > Arthropoda > Malacostraca > Decapoda > Porcellanidae > Petrolisthes > Petrolisthes manimaculis. Next base: position 20,766 of record JAWZYT010004636.1, read on the forward strand.
GAGGGGGCGGGGCGGTGTTGGACCAGGCCTCTTCCTCTCCACGTGTACTCAGTTTAGGGGTCTGTATTCCTAGAGCTTCGGGATTGGGGTTATATAATAAGCTCATGGTCAGACCAGATGGACTTAAGTACTGCCTAAAAGTTGTAGTCCCACTGTAGGCTTCTATTTAGGGAACACAAAGTTAATTTAGCATTGGAGTATACATACAAACATAGGATGAATACCACAAACCCCAAGTATCTTAACCTTAAAAAATAATATGACCAAGGTATAAAACCAGACAATAGACTTTGAATTTTAACCAAGGATAACACAAACCCGACTAGACGCTGGTCCTTTTAAAGTGTGACCACGAATATCACAAACCAAAGACGCCAACCAAGTCCATCCAAGGGTATAGCGTTTTGTGTTAGTGTTATCCGAACCTGAACGACTGATAAGAAGGTCATTAAAGTTTCATTATACTGTATTTTGTTGGTGAACTGCAAGGCTACAGAAGAAGAGAGAGGGGGGGGGGGAGAAGTAAGACAGCCACCTAATCCGGAAGAAAACATATGTATATAAATGTAAGGGGATAGTATACTATTGGTAAACATCATGAAAGTTGAGCAATATTCGTCTTGATTGTTAGTTACTATACACACTTAAAAGGACACTGTGATCGTGTATGAAAATTGAAGACATCTGCTGATTCCTCCTGACCATGCCACGAAACAACCTCCTTCCCTTTAGGTGACGTTTCGTGACAATATTTGAAGGACTCATTTATCTCCAATTTTCTGACTACATCACAGGATCTTTTCAGCCAGCAGATTCCAACCATCATAGTGGTATTCCCCGCATATGGGCTTGTCGAGTTACCAGAGACTGATTATACACCCTTTTTGAGTAAACAGTTATCTATGAATGACTATAAAGTAAAGTAAATGACACTGAAACTAGACATGAAATATATTATAATTCCACAAATGTATTGTTTTCAATGTAAAAAATATATAAAGTTTACGTAATATTCCAAAAAGATATTGGCCTGACGTCATCGAAGGCACCAATATCAACAGGTGACATGTGACGTCATTCATGTAGTGCCACTTATCCATGAGGCCAATTATATACTTATATTTTACGTGTTACTCATAAAACTGTAACTATTTTTAAACTAAATACGGAAGAAGCTTTCTTTTTAACAATCTTCAGCCATGTATTGATATTTTTACAAGTAAACTACTACAGTTAACTAATAAGATATACTGTATAGAGGGGCGTTAAGTTACTATGTATTCCTAGCTCCTTTTTTTTTTCATATATATTCACATCAACATAATGAGCCACAAATATAGTCTTAACTATATAGTGCTTGGTGATGAGTTTATAATATAGTTGTAAACCTCAACAGGCAAGGAAATCTGTCAACATGTACTAAGAGAAGAAGGACAGTAATGCTTAGGAGAAAATGGAGACACCCGGCCGGCCTTGGTCCAAATGCCAGACACCGCTAGTATACCAAAGCCGGTGAAGTATACACCACTATTATCTATTTTTGTGACTGGCAAGGAACTTTCACTTTTAATTAAATCGATATATTATAGCTTGTAGGATAAAGGGTGCCTCGACTGCGGTATGTGATGAGTGTATGGGTAATGGGTAAAGATAGGTAAATGAGAAGAGTGCAATACATGGTACTGAAGGAGTAAGGGCAGCCATGGTCGAGGCAGTGAGTAGTGGTAACAGCTGTGAATAGTGAGCGAGTGTGTAGACTTGTGGGAGTGGGTAGCCGTAGTACTCGTGCCGCTCTATGTGTGTGTGTGTGTGTTCGTTCCACGTTCTAGTGGGATTCTTTCTAACTTTTACATAATTAGTTGATTTGTGACTGGAAAACACTATACCCTAATTATACTCTGTCACCTTGTGCTATATAGTTGGTTGGAGGGAGAATAAGGTTAAGTGGCACCAATAACATTTGATAAAACTTGTCTCGATCAAGGAATTGAAAAGGAATGCGAGAGTGACAGCCCCAAGATTACGCAAAGGTGCCAAGCCCAAGCCGGAGAAGAGCCACGCAGGGTGACATGGAAGAATAGGGAGAGTTACAGTTTCATGGCATTCAGTTTCTATGTGATTGTTGGCGCAAATAACAATACTGACGCTGGTGGAGCTTTATGTAACGTGGTATATACTACTTCAAACTTGTCCAGTGGTGGATCGAGGTGAAAGAAGTAGTGGTGGAGTTCTTCGTCCTAATGATGTGTGTAGTGTCGTAAAGACTGTGGTTGTATGTGCACATAACTGACTCGTTCCTCGAATACCTCATTCCTCTGGTGGACATTCAAGAACTACATTATTTATCCTCATATTGCTAAACTTCATTTCATTCACGGAGCCAGTGTTTACTATTCACAAGGGGAAAGCAGCGAGGAAACCATTGCCTTCACTCAAGCCTAGCCAAACTCCGGACAGTGTTGGCCAGAGGTAGCCTAGTACAATTAACTAACTTTGAAAAAAAAGAGAACCATGGTGAACTTGAGCTTCCTGTTGTGTTTCTCTGAGGGCGGAAACAAGTACAAGATATCCAGTCCTATGAAAGAGTTGCCAGAGCAGGAGGACCTGAACTTTGATAAGGAGGATGACATCGTTTACGGAGTGCCGGCGGTGAGTTGTTTACAGATCACAAATAGGCTTTGTAATAGAGTGTCAGAGAGAGAGAGAAACACATTTACGTCAGTCCTTTGGTTAACTTATCAAAGTTTCTTTCGTACTCCAACTTTGTCTCATGTGCTTAGGGAACAAGAATTATTTTGAAAGGAGATTAATCTAGCCGGTTGGAGGACGAAGGATTAAATAAGGGGGGACGATGAAATGTGGTCCTCATCGATATCTTCAACTAGTTTATTTTATAGTAGGTTTAACCTTTAGCAGATGTGCCGCAAAATTCATATGTACAGTTGGTCAACAGAAGTAGTATCAATGCATAGGTAGTACTTTTAGTTTTATTGCACTGACTAAATGATGTCCCAAGAAAAGCTATAGCGTGTTGTAATCTGTATTTTTGTGACTGGCTGTATAATATCCACAGCTGATATCATTAATGCTATTCGTCCTTGATGGAAGTTAGCCAATCATCTACAAGTTAGGATGCACTAATTAACTAGTAACCTGAAGCATTTTAACAATGAACTTTAAAACCAGCGGCTGGAGGAGAACAAATAATAGGCCCTGTGTAGGACCAACAACATGGTGGTGGAGGTTGTGATGTAACTACATTAACTAGGTGTGTTATAACAGTCTCGAGTATTGCCAGAGGAGTTCTTTCATTTTGGTTTTATCACCATCTACTCAGTAAAGAATCTCTTCTCAGATTAAGTGGCTTTTTAGTTTAGTCTTTGTTACATTTATTTCCTGAAGACTGTTGCCTAACCGCTAAATGGCTGGGAACATGATTATTCACTTCAAGAAAAGAATAAATGCTAGAATTGCTGACGAATCGCTACCTAACACAAATGAGATTTTCTATGGTAGCTTCAAGGATCAGCAAGAAGACATTAACTTTGAATAGGCTACTATAATAAGGCTATTAACAAATTATTGTATAATATTTTGGAATTTTTCCCCTCAAGAACAAACCAATGTAGCTATAATATTTTGGATTTTTTTCCCCTCAAGAAATAAATAAAAATAGCTACATAGTTAACTAATAATAATTGAATGACGTTAGTGGTGGCTAAGATTTGCAAGGACGATTATTATACACCTCTAGAAAACGCTAGTTGTTTTTTTAGTTAACCCTTGCGAATGCCAACTAGCCTAACCACTCTGTCTGACGTAGGCGTGACGCAAGTGCAGTAAGCATACGCAAGCGGTGCCCTTCTTGTGGTACGAATTAAATAAACAAGTTCATGCCAGGAACCCTAATGGGCTCATACCATTGTTCTCTGGTTCACTCTCACAACACGGTCAGGTATTCCTTTGCTAGGCCTTGATTCCTGGCCAGTGCCTAACATAATCCACGGTGATTGACGGGTGAAAGGATCAAAACAAGATCGTCTATCAGGTGGTCATTGACTCGAGTTTGTGGTATTTCAGTTTCTTTAGGACATATGTGTAAGCCTCTGAAAAGTGGTTCTTGGTTAGGCTAGTTGTATGATTGTGATCGAGTTAGTACCGTAGTATTTTTAGTTTCCGATTGATAAGCGGGACAGTATTTCATTGCCTAGAGAAATCGTCTGAATTATGTCGAAATACCTGGATAATTATATATGACAAAATATTGTCAACCCATTAACTGAAAATGTTATTGCCTTTGGGCGTCGGGAATGCTCAGGCAGGAAATATTGCATGTTGTCAGACCATTGGGCTCTCGTCATTAACAAAATCATCAGCCAAGTAGGTCTACCCAAAATAAAACTGTTGAAGTACATCACTGTGTGCGAGAGAGAATTATAAGTCAACCCTATGCAGTGCTGTGTTTACCTAACCTTTAAATCGCCCTTCCCTGCTGAAGTGTGTCAAGGCTGAAGAATGCAGCCAGGGAGGGCAATACTGTACACACCAAATTGTAAATCTAAGAAGTGTATGCTATAGCCAGGATGAGGAAGACCTTATCACCTCTTATGACTGATGGTAGTTTTTTCATTCTTCAATGAACATACTCGATCGTGTAAACATTTTAGTCATATTGCGACTCCACGAGTTTATACCGTGTTAATCGTCTGACAGGAGAGGTTTTTGACCATGACTGTACCACGATGACAGAAATACGGATAAAATCTTGTCGACCGTGGAAGCTATAGAGGTGAGGTGAAGCTGGAGGTGGCTATCGTGGCGTGTGTGTCCTTGGACATACAACACCCAGTCACCCACTGCCGTGTACAGCATACTTTTCCTGCTACATCATTACCCTACAGACCCGAAAGGGGAAAGTAATCTCAGCATGTATGATTGTATATGTGTAGATAATATTTTGTATAAACACGGATCGTTGGAAGATTTTGGTATTCCTGGTATGTAGCATATGTTATGTCCGTGAATGGTTCAGTTTGCTCAGTCCGGCTCACTTACAGTAACCTAGGCTATTAATCAAGTGTAGAGAGATACAGGGTAACTCGGTTTTCTGTGTCGAGTAGGCTGAATTAGGCTACCCTATTAAATAGGGGTGTTAATGGTGTAACGGTTAACAGTAAATAAGTACCTGGTGTGTGTTAGAGCAAGGATAGCAATCTTGTAATCTGGGGGAAGATGTGTTGATGTAAACTACCCAGCACACTTCTCAACACACTGATGAGGGCTGGTTCTATCCAGACATGAGGAATCTGCTGGTATCCTGTACCACACCCTGGCCTGTTCTGTCTGTCTCTCCTACCATTTCTCATTCCTTCTGGGTAGCCGACGAGATCACCCGATGGGGTGGCACAAAAAGGAAGACTACAAGACTACAGAAAGTGGGCGTGTTGGCCCTGGGTACATGCCCATGAGCCAGCAGTCCCCTCATCTGTTGCATTTGAAGAAACACATTTTACTATCACCCTGACTCCCATTTGGGGTTCCGAGCATCTGCGAGGCTTCGGTCAACCAGACTTGGGACTGTTCGAATGCAGTGCGAATTTTCTACTTATGTTTGGTATAATTTTAATAATCACGTTCGGAAGATTATTATACAGTATGGGTATCATTGGCTAACGATAATCGGAAGATGAACAGGAAGTATCCTACTATAGTATTGTAAATAAAGTATGTGCTGTATCTTTACTCAGTTAGCCTACATGCTACATCTTCGCTATTCTACTAAGAAGAGTAATATTTCGATTCTGACTAACCCCATGATTACTTCAAATCATTAATAGTGAAGATGTGTAGTACTGATAGAATGTGAGGGTTGAAATATTTTGTGTAATAAGGATGTGTGTAGTAATTAGCAAGTGTACTGTATTTTGTAGAAAGGGTTTTCATAAGGGATCTAAGGGAGGTTCGGGAATCAATCTTCATAAGCAACCGATGTAGCCTATACTGTAGTGATCATTGGTGACGGACGGGTAGCATCGATGTGTGATTATTGTGAAGATATGTGGATGAAATCTAGGTGAAGGAAGGTAGTCAAGATGATTAACTTACAGCGTTGATAAAGGTGATAAAGATTTTAGGAACACCACTGTAGTCGAGGTGAAAATAATGCAAGGGTTACATAACAAAAGAAGAAATGATTTAGTATATTGTTTTAACTCAACTATAATGAATCAATGTGATTCGAAGTCCTTCTCATGGCCTCAGTTTTTACGCTAAAAAATGAGAGAAGAGGATCAAAACCATGTGTAACCGAAGAAAACTGAAGGTGAATGTTGCGAAGAGTAAGGTTTTGATTAATTTATTACGCTCATGGAGCGGCAAACATTGTATATTATATCAAATTATGATATGTATAAAGGTGACATTATTGTTATACAGTATTAGCTAGTGAAATAAACTTGTACACACACACACACACACACACACACACAGCCATATTACTTTCACTGAAAAGGGGCTTCAAGCGCCACCTAACACACACCCAGCCTTACTCTCACTGAAAAGGGACACACACACACTGAAAGTAAGTGTTGATTATTATTGTTCTTGTCGACTCATTTACTTCAACAAGTTTAGCTGAATAAGTAAGGTTTGTAGGTCATATATATTTATACCAGGTTGCGACATTAAGCAACTACTTGTACACATTCCATAGCGGTTGCCAGTTATAATATACCACATTAGCCTATGTGGCTTGTTTTTATCTTATTAGGGGGTTAGTATAGTGTTGGTTAATCTGGAGCAACTGATTCTTCCAAACTTTCTCAAGCAACAGAATACTGTTATATTTTGTTCATTGGTTCTGTTTCCTGGCATACTTTGGAGGAATCAATGCACTGTACCAAAAGTATATGATATCCCCTTCAGGGTGTGTGGATCAGTCTAGGCTGGGATTGTGGGTAGCCGAGATTTTCGTGTATATGTATGTATGTAGTTTTGTTTCTGTGAACTTTGACCTAGTTATGGGGTGCAGGAGTAGGGGACAGGCTTGGGGGGGGGGGGTACGGGAATAGAGGGACAGGCTTGGGGTGAGCCTGTCCCCTATTCCCACAACCTCCTTACCCCCCCCCCAAGCCTGTCCCCCTACTCCCGCAGCCCCCTAAACTCCCTCCCAAGCCTGTCCCCATATTCCCGCACCCCCCTTAATTAAGAACGAAATATATTGCTATAACAAACAATAACATTTAATTAAGAACGAAATATATTGCTATAACAAACAATAACATTTCCACTCAGACTCTCAATTTTTATGACTTGGCTAAAATAATAGAAAGAAAAACAAAACGAGGCGGAGTTTGATCTTAATAAATAAGTCCTTCTTCAGCTTTGATCAGGAATATGGGATGTGTGTGTGTGTGTGTGTGTGTGTGTGTGTCACGTGAGGTGGGTACCGATCAACATTGAGGTCACACTTCGATCACAGGGGTCGATTTTTATTAGTCTTTCAACGGGGTCTGTTTATATGCATCCGAACGAAATGAAAAAAAGTGAGGAGTGGAGCAGGTATTGATGATGATGATAGTGGTGGTGGTGGAGTTTGAGGTGGATGACTCGTGGTGGTAGTGGTGAGTGAGTCAAAGTGGTGGAGTTTGAGGTGGATGACTCGTGGTGGAGTTTGAGGTGGATGACTCGTGGTGGTAGTAGTGAGTCAAGGTATTGGTGATGGATGTAGTGAAGATTAAGTTGTAATTATTTTGATGGTGGGAGTTGGGGAGGATAAATAGGCTAATATAATAGTAGGTGATAGTGGTGGTGGTTAGGGAGAAGGAAATACGATGTTGGAGAAGATAGTGTTTGTGGGTGAAGGTGGAGAGAGGTGTTGGTGGTAGATGCTTGTCAGTAGTAGATAGAGGTGAGTGGACTGGAGTAGGAGAGAGAGAGAGAGAGTTGGATGAGTGAGTGAGTATAAAGGAGGAAGGGTGGTGGAGTATTCAGCTTGCACACTCCACTGGGTAAACGGGTCAAGGTCTCTCCACCACTTCACTGCCTTGTTGCTCCAGGAAGTATGTGTGTCTGTATGTGTGTGTTCAGGATTGTGTGTGTGTGTGTGTTTAGTATTATTGTGTTGGTGTGTGTGCGTGTACAGGAGTGTAAATGTGTGTGTACAGGAGTGTGTGTGTGTGTGAATACTGATAGGTTTATATACTTACGTAAACACATTACAGTGGTTTACCAACACAACACAGGTCCACCAGAGATAACAAAGATAAGAATAATAATCACATGAGGGGGAGGGGGAGGAGGAGGAGGTGAATGATGATGAGGAAAATGAGAAGAACGAGAATTACTGACGAGTACAGTACCAACAAAATCACAACAATGGCAATGATGATGAAACAGCAAGTGAGGTCAATGGTTGTTGCCTTTTGTAAACAATAATTAAGTACGGATCCCAGCTCTCTCACCGGTGTTTGCCTCGTCTTCTGGTCTCGTCATCTTTTTTTTTTATTCGTGAGGGGCTTGTTGGGATGGCATTCCTTCAAACAACCCTCGCCTTCCCATTCGCCTCGCTTCATTTCGTTTCCCACAACTATACCATATCTAACATAAGCTCATCTAACTTTACACCAGAATTTACCTCACCTACCGGTGCATTTCACTCATTATGAGCCTGTCAAAAAATTAAGTAAATGATACATAGACGGTTTGTGTGTGTGTGTGTTGCATAATCATGTCATATTAACTCAAGAGGTGATGTTTATTCAACCTGTCCTAATTAGCGTATCATTCCCAGGTAGCAAACTACGCGTTCGCATGTTGTTGCATAACCCTTATCATGATAACTCCAGAGATGAGGTTTAATCAGCATGTCCCATTTATCTTATACTGCCCAGGAAGACAGGCTAGACTGTGTTGTGTGTCTTCAAAACACACACACTATACATATTACGGCTAGAGAGAGAGAGAGAGAGAGGAGTGTTAGGTGGTGCATGACAGTGTTGTTGGCGTCGCAGGAAGTGGGGTTATGCTGCCTCAGGTGGGTTGCTTCTTTTTCTTTGCCTTTACGCTGTGACTAAGGGGTAGAGGGTTTTGGTTACGTACACAGTGGCCTACACAATTTATTTCTCCCCATCCACCCACTCTTGCATAATTTCATTCTCCCCATCTACTCACTTTTATACAATTTCGTTCTAGTAGTATGGCACCTTAGTAAAAGGAGAAACATGCGTGTTTTCTAGCACAGTTAGAAGGGATTTGGTGCTCACCAATTAACCAAACAGAATTTTCCTACTTCCCACCAAAGTCACCCACCGCTAGGAATACCATCCTGTGTAGCGTAGCGTTATCATTAAATAATACCGGTATCCGTTTTGACGTAATACAGCCACAAGCTGTAGTTTCGTTACCACTCCTTAGTAAGACTGAGGTAGATGTAGAGAAAGGCCTGGTGAACTAACACTGGCCAGTTTAGCAAATCTCATAATGTTTCATGACTTTAATTAAGAGAGGTTCGATCATTCTCCTGAATTTCAAATACGTTCTGACACATAGCCTACATGCTCTTCGAAGCTGATATAGTCTCATTAAATATTTCTTTCAGTTGAGAAGAGGAAACAGTAGCCTGTCTATATCTATACATACAATACAGTACGGTAGCTTCAACCAGTTGCCTATATGTGTACCTTAGGCTATATGGATGAACACAGTGGTATCCTATTGTTAACCATCATTTTTATAAAATTTTCATATAGGTATTGAGGTGGAGGTGATAAGACGAAATTTTATGTCCGCGATATTACAAGGTTGTGAGTGTGTGTGTGTGTGTGTGTGTGGTGGGAAGGGTGATCATCACGTGACTATCCAACACTTCAAGGTCACCTTCCCAATGTACCCACAACACAACACAACACAACACACCACCTCTCTATGTTAGCCTTACATTTTTATATTTTTAATTTTTAATTATTATTATTTGGTTTTATCAGTTCCCTCCCTCCCTTCATCTCTTTTGTATCTCTCGTTTATCAACTCAACTTCCCTTCTCATTCCCTTCCCTCCCTTTTACCATCCTGTCTGCCTCCAAAGATTAGCTTCATTCCTTTTATCCTCCTCCAGTGTTTCCTTCCTTCTCTTTCCTTTCATCCCGTCTGCCGCGTAGTTTCCTCTTTCATTCACGTCTGCCTTTCTTTCATTATTCACTAACCACACCCTCATTTCCTTCCCTCACCTATTTATCCCTTATCCACCCCATGACATTTTAGGGGGCAGGACACCCCTTGCAACGAACCAACTAACTCTTTTGTCAACACCAACGGACATTATCGTGACCTTATTACATTAGGTTGTGGACACTGGCATAGCCTAGTACGGTACTTTAATTAAGGACCCTGTGATCTTGTGTGTATGGGAATTGGAGGCTTCTGATTCCTCTCATCTATGCCACAAAACAAGCTCCTTCCATATAGTGGGTGTTTCGTGGCAATATTTGAAGGACTCATTTACCTTTATTTTTTTTAGTACACACACACACACACACACACACAGAACTTCAAGGAGAGTTGCCACATACCTCCAGCAGAAGTCATCACTACCTATTTGTATGATTATGGATTTGAGTCAAGCTTATGTTTAATTGGTCACATAAAAATAAATGATGATAATGAGTGAAAAAAGTGCAGTGATTATAAAGTAACAACATTGTAAATATGATTATTGTGTTTTAAAATACGGGACATTACGAGCTTGACTCAATCCTGTAAAGATACAAATAGGTAAGAACAAATATGTATGGTAAAAACATATCGAGGTGAAGACGATGACCACCTCTGATTTAATGAGAGGATTCAGGAATATACAAGAGTGACGTAAAATGGAGTGGAAATGACGTCATGAAAGTGTAATAGAACGCTTCCGGAGAGAGAGAGAGAGAGAGAGAGAGAGAGAGAGAGAACATATTTTTATTTTTAGTTTTTTTGTTACTTGTTTGGTACTTCCTCGGGGAATGGTGGTGGGTGTGACCTCAAGTATTGTTTGTAAATAATAAGCAACATAAAACTCCAGAGTACACCACGAAACAAACACCGTGACTACTAGTAACTGATGTTTAGTTTTTAGTGGCACAATGTGAATGAGTTTGTAGTTTCAGTAGCCTAGCCTCCAGTACAGTTTGTTGACGTCACAGACCCCGTAAATGGCTTATGGCTGACGTTACACAATAGATCGCCAAACAAAAACTAAACGCACTGGACGTGTGACCAAACTATTAATTAATGGTGATGACAAAAATCCTATACCCAGTATATTTATATATGTACAGATATTAGCAAAAGTCCTTCCTTATTAGTTGTCTATAAGGAGTATAATCTTTTGCAGAAGAAATGGAAAGCTTACTACTGATTCATCCAAAGTGTCTTACAAAACGGATCCCCAACTTAAAAAACACTGAAAGCACTATAAGTTTGTTTCCTGGCATAATCAGTCGTGGTCTATATAGGCTATCGTTAGCACTGATACCGATGACCCCGTTTTCATTTTAAGGAACCATGGTTTTGTTTATGTATTGAGGAAGTTGTGGACTATTAATTTGTCCTCGCAGGTGAACTAGAAAAAGATTTAGAGGTTCAAAATGATGTCCAATTTCGTTCGAGATGTTAATTAGACACATTGCGTTTAATATTATTATAGAGCATAGTAAAGGGGGTAAACGAAGTACGATTGAGTGTACAAAGTTGACCAGTTGTATATATAAAAAAATATTATGTTATAGATTGAGAGGGGGACACCTGTAAAAAACTGAAGTGGTGAGCTCTTGTTAGAGCATGTAATAGATCTGTACTCACTCACTCACTCACTCATCAGTACCCAGGACGCTCTTGGGGCCCTCATGGCTGGCTTCCCCTTCCTACTTCCTTATTCCTTTACATGTTTATTTTTATTATTGACTATGCCGTTATTTTTTTCTTTTATTCTTTTGTGCCTTCTATTCTTTTTATGCTTCAGTGATCGAGTGCCCTGGTGTTCCATATTTGCATGACTGTATTCAAATGTATGGGGTTTGTTATACTCTAAGGGGGTGTACGGTATAAGTGTCAAGTCTGTGTTATAATGCGAGAGAGGAAGGTTCTGCGACCTTCAGTTCCCTTCCGGTATCATGCGGGGTAGGCAACAGAATTTCACAATGAAGTAAGGAGAAAACATGTTATGATATAAAATAAATGTATCAGTATTAGTCAAATGGTTGGGTTCACTGATCCAATACATTGGTGCTTTAATGTTATTATTTGGTGTGACGGTTTAAAAGCATAATCAGGACAAGATAGTTCAGTAGTAGGAATGTCGATCATAGTCAGGTCTGAAATGTGTGCTTGCGAACAAATTCGAACACTGAGAGTTGGAGATGGTTTACGAATACGAGCCCAAGTTGAACATCGGCGGAGTGAATGAATGATGAAGTGTATGTAGGCGAAGTGGACTAGTGTGTGTCAAGTGTACTCAGTTGTAGGCAAAGTAGGATCGGCTCAACTTGAGAGAAGAGTGTGAGGTTGTGAGAGTGAGGTGGCATAGGGTGCCACTGCCAGAGGAGGGGCAGCCGCCAGCAGCAAGCTATAGTTTGGCACTGCTGACGGTCACCACCACCAGACTCATTTGGAAGTGAAGTTGGTGGCCCGCTACTGGCTTGTGTGTACTTTATCGTCCGTGTGTTTGTGTGTGCGTGTGTGTGTTGTGAGTACCGTACTTCAGCTCACTGTCTGTAATGTCGAGGCTATCGCGTCGCCACTCTACTTCCCGTCTCACTCATCTCGCCCGTGCCCTTGATGAGTCCTTGTCTCTTCTTCTGCTGGCGCTGATGGTTGCGGCCGGTATCTTGTTCTTGCTATTGAAACAACAACGAGATAATTTTCCACAGAAGATATCCATCGCTGATGTTAAAGCAAGGAGGCGGCGACGGGTGGGTGTTAATGACGTCAGTGACTAGAGCAGGGTTGGGTGGAGTGTTTAACTTGTGACGCCATGGTGTCTTGTTTTAGGCGCGGGAGGACTGGCATAGTGCCCACGGCTAGTTACCCACATTTACTCTGGGGCTGCTGACAGTGTCACCTTTATCTGGCCAATGGCCGATATGGCACAGACTGTCTGGCTGGGTGGTTCGCCACTCGTATACTGGTATAGCTTCACAATGAGTGGCGGTGACAGTCATAGCTTGGTTCACTTTGAAATCACAGCAGCCCGAGATATTAGACAAACACAAGCTTACCATGATGCGATGTTCTATTATCCTAGATAATGAAATTAGGTGAGAAAAGCTAGTCTTATTTTCAACTTTAAATGCAGCAGGTAATCCTGAACTGTGTATCTTAAGATTGCAAGTATACCTAATATGTATATTGTATGGGCATATAAACTATAATTACCTTAGCTATGAAGTTTTATGTGAACAAGATTACGCAGGGAGTTTATTTCAAAGATAGGCCGCGTGACTGGTAGAAAGTTAATCGACTTTTGAAATATGATCCTGTTCCTGTCATATAATTTGTGGGTTAAACACAGGTGGCTAACCCCATAGAGGTTCAGTTATAATAAAACTAATAAAGTGTAGAATATTAAATATTTTGTGGGGTGCCCGTACACATTGAAAGCGTCTAGGGGGAAATGTTCAGCCTTTCTGGAGATGTGATCCCTCATATTCCTTGTTTTAAGTCTTTATTTTGTTGGTACAGGAGGAAGATGGACCTCGGCGGTACCAGAGCAGCAACAGCAGCAGCAGCAGTTGTAGTGGCTTAGCTTCCGGTGTGCTGAGTGAAAATAATGGGTTGGTGGGACTGAGAAATATTGGGAACACGGTGAGTAGCCTACTGTCAGCCACACAATCTAGGTTACATATAAGTACCGCCTAGTTATACTGACAAAAATCACTGCCATGCATTGTCCTTGTAACAATTATTATTCTATACACTACAATGAATTGACAGATATGATGTTACCAGGCGAAAAATTGATATATATATACGGGTATGATACTTTTGCCGGAATATTTTTACAAGTTGCCACAACTCGATTTCAAAAAATTTACTGTTACCAGTGTTTATATTTCACTATTACAAACAACTTTTCTATATACCATTTCTTCTGCAAATGCTGCATAACAGTAGTTACCTCTTATAGTTAGGTCCCGGTAGTCTGCCCAAGTTAGGGCCCGGTAGTGTGTCCCAGTCCAGATTAGGTTAGGTTAGGTCCCGGTAGTGTGTCCCAGTCCAGATTAGGTTAGGTTAGGTCCCGGTAGCGTGTCCCAGTCCAGATTAGGTGAGGTCTGACTAATTTCTACTGTATATTTTTTCCTGCTTAGGTCCCGGTAATCTGCCCAAGTTAGGTCCCGGTAGTCTGCCCAGGTTAGGTCCCGGTAGTCTGCCCTGGTTAGGTCCCGGTAGTCTGCCCTGGTTAGGTCCCGGTAGTCACAATAAATCCTTCTAGGAAATAAAAAAAAAATCCAGTGAAATCCTGTTGTGGCAACTTGTAAAAATTTACCTTTCATTTCAGTGTTTCATGAATAGTGTAACACAATGCCTCAGCAATACAAGGTTCCTCTTGGAGTACCTGGTGAGGGATGGGTTTACCTCGGACATCAACACTACCATATCAACTATGAAGGGTGACTTAGTGAAAGGTTAGTCACTATTACATTTGAAAATTACAGTTCATCATAGCATTATTAGATAATCTAATTATACAATATGATAATAACTTTTGATAGCTTCACCATGTATCACTACCGGTACAGTAATATTTTTCAATTAACATTTTTGAATTACTGTATTTACTGTGTCCTTATTTACATAGTGAAAGTTACTGCAGGAGTAGCCTATATTAAATTGTATGATTGTTCATTGTTTGTAAATACTGTACCAAGAAATATATTAAAAATTAAAACTAATGATAATAGGAAAACTAAACTTTAGCATACTAATACCATAAAACAAGAAAATAATATCCTTAACATTTATCTCGACCTTGAGTTTCTTTCGTCATCAACACTTATACTGTATACATACAGTACCCGAGTACGTACTACATATCATACTTAGCCAACCCCTTCTTCCTCATTACCACTTGACTTTCATATGCTCTTAATCAATTTGCAGCATTTGCCAACCTGATGAGTGACATGTGGAGCGAGGGAGGGGACACCAGTAGGGCACTCAACACCGGACCATTCAAGTCTCAGATACAGAGGTTCGCCCCAGCCTTTTCTGGTTACCAACAACACGATGCTCAGGAGTTTCTACGGAAGCTTTTAGAGGGGCTGCATGAAGATGTCAACAGAGTTACAGCCAAGCCAAGGCCAATAACAGAGGACATTGATGATGACCTCGAGTAAGTTTCTCTTTGTTGTGCTGATGCATAGGTAAGAGCTAAAGTAATACAGTATTCATGTTGAGTCTCATTTGGTCCATTATAATGCTAATCAATTTTACTGATGATGCTCTGTCACATCTCATTCCTTCCCCACCCATTCATCTATAATGTTCCGCTCATCTGTGTCAACTTAAGAGTGAAATTGTTTATGAAAAATAAAGAGTGAATGGAAAAGCTATTTACAATGTTTGGTTAACTTTCTTTGTTACTATCTGTGACCCTATTGTAGCTACAAGAAGCATACAGAATGAGAGAGCAGTAATGATCTATGTTAGTTAGTAAACAAAGTTTGTGTAGTTCCTTGTACTCGTATTTATTCACAGTACCTCAGGCTAATGACATCCATTAAAAATTTTCAGTGATACACAAAAGGCCATGGAGTCGTGGAAGAGGTACCTCCGATATGATGACAGCAAGATTGTAGATATGTTTGTCGGTCAGTTGAAATCCTGTCTACAATGTTCCATCTGTGGCCACTGCTCGGTAACATTCGATCCATTTTGGGACCTGAGTCTACCCATACCCAGCAAGTCGGGACAGGTTCGGCTCACACAGTGCCTTGATTTATTCACTAAAGAAGAGGTGCTCGATGGAGATGAGAGACCGGTGAGTGTGTGTATGTGCTTAAAAGTGGATGACCTTACTGCCCTTGTCATATAATTTAAAATATGTACATAGACTGCAGGAACATACAGTAAAAGAATTAAGTTAAAAAACAAAATGTCCTAAATTGAATATGCAGTAACATTTAATTTTCCCACAAAGTCCCCATCTCTATATTTTTTCTTACTTTGCCTTGGAACCCCATCAAAGCAAATGTGGTACAGTATTGATGATGAAACAACTCACTTGAATGAGTAATGTCAAAATTATAGAAAAATAGTACTGTAATTGGATCAACTTTTCTTTTTTTTCAGACCTGTTCAAAATGCAAGGAGAGAAGAAAAATGACAAAGTCTTTCAGCATACAGAAGTTTCCCAAAGTTCTCGTCTTACGTATCCTTTTATCAAAATATGAATATTGTATAATTATTACTATTGTGTTATTTTACTGTACTCTTGCCTTGTATGCTTTAGCTTTTTTCTCTTTCTAGCAGATGGTATGGCAATAACTGATATAAAAACTAACTGTGACTTGCTGAAGTTTGCAATGCTAAGGTATGAATAATGTATCACCCAATAACATGCAAAGCAAGATCCACTATAACAATAGCTATGAACAGGTACCACCGGCATAAAAAAAATACCTCTAATATACTGGTTCCATCCCCAGTGTGGACATTCATAGAAACCTTAACATAGCCTTTATTCTAATCATATTTATTCAAATCAATGCTTAGATATTTTTGCATAAAATAATAGTGATGACTTTGGCTTCCTCGGTTAAACACTAATAAGTCAGTACAGCATTTTAAAAGATTAAACTTGATGGTCAGTCATTAAAGTTCCTTAAAAGTCCATCCATGAAGCATGTATCACACTTATATATTTTGAGAGTACAGTAGCTTACTGTGCTGAACTTTTAATGGTCAGTTTACTCCCTGTAGACAAAATCTGTCTAGTATTACTTCACAGTTGGGCCTACAGCTACTTGTGAATATGCTACATGTAAATAATAATCACCTGGGCATCTTCTAATGCAGATTTACATTGCTTCCTACAGCTAATCCTTTAAAGTTAATGTTTTTCCTAATTTCTAAACAACATGCAGGTATACATAAAAAATATTTACAAACTATCTTCAACATTAGGCACATAACTGCTGAGCTGATTGTTTTCGTGATAGAATTATGTGTCACTGTGTGAGCAGCTCATATGGCAACACCTTTGTTTCCTAATGGATGGCAACTCTTGTATTACACAAAAAAATTATTATATTGGTGTACACCTTAGTACAGTATTCTTTTAAGTACTATTCCAGTCTAGAGAGAAATAGAAAACAAACTGCTTGGAGTATTCTCTGGTAAACACTTGACTTCAGAAACAGGAAACTACACAGTATAATATATATATATACACACACAAAACTATTTTCTCAATTCCTTTGTAAGTCTACCATTATCCTTAACTACATGTGTAGATTTGAAACGTTTCTCCCCACTGGAGCGATGGCGTGGAAAGCTCTCCTGCACTGTGGAATTCCCACTGGAAACATTAGATCTCTCCAAGTTTGCCTCAAGCTCCTCTACCTCCCCTTTCTACAATCTCATTGGAGTTGCTAATCACTCAGGAACCACCTACTCAGGCCACTACACAGCCTACTGCAAGCATCCTTACTCAGGCACCTGGCATGAGTACAATGACTCAAGGTAGGTCATAATTATAGAGTTAACGATGCAAACTAAAATTAAAATATTAAGGAAAGCCTATGGACTCAGATTAAGTTGACTACTCGAATGTTCCAAATAGCATCCCTCAGAAAATATTTTAGTACTGTATACTCCTTAAACAGACTTCCCCTTACACCCTGGTCAAGGATTATGTGCTGTGACTGTATGTACATTGTACAGCTTAAAGTGAATAATGAGCACAAAGGAACTACTAACCATTTCAGGCCCCATGTTAAATCGTTTTTTGCAAAGATCTTGAAGGTTCTTAGTCAGATAATTATAACATTCTAACACAATGTTTACGACACCCCGCTGTAATTTATGGCGGTATAGTAGTTAGGCAAACTTGTATACTTAAGGAGTTTACTCCTATGATCTTAAGTTGTAGTCAGTGAAAACACAAAATCCTGAGCCAATGTTCGGACAAGGCGAATTACCCCCCTTCCCAAATCCCCCACCAGACAAGAGCCTTCAAGATCTTTGCGAAAAACAATACAACATGGGGCCTGAAATGGTTAATAGATATGTTTAGGTACCTGCTTATAAATGCTTGGTGAACAGGGACACTGGGATAGATACCGTACTGTTCAGTCTGACTTATCAGTGTAAACTGTATCAGACTGTCCAGAACTGTCACTGATGAACTCTGACATTATTTTTTTCTTTTCAGAGTATCAAATATTTCTACATCTCGAGTATGTAGCCCTGAAGCTTACGTGCTCTTCTATGAAATGGCATCAACGTCCTCAAAGCTATAATGAATATACATTTGTGTGTATGTACTGTACATGAAGCACATTTTATATAATACAGTACATGTGTATATTTTGTACTGAGGTCATTATGCACTGTAAAATGTACTTACCACCTGAAGAAGAGCTTTTTAACTGCTCAATGGAAAGAATAAGTGAGAGTGTGCTTGAACTTTGTATACCTGTCTGAACCTTGCAAATCTGTCTGAAGTTTGTATACAAGTTCAAATTTGTTATACGTTTGTAAATTTTACACATGTATCTAAACTTGGCATACATGTTGAAACTTTACAAAGGTAAGTGTGTACTCAACCATTAAAGAGATGTATTGTTAAACTCTCAGGACTGTACATGGTAAAGCATTGGCAGGGTGTCATCCATGATGAATGAATGCTGCAGTCTCTCGTATTTTCTTTCCTCGTACAATTCTTTATATGTAAACATTTGCAATCTAAAATTTGGCATCCAGACGAGCTGTTGTTGAAGCTGCATATTTTCCAACACAGCACTGAACTCACTCCACCAGTACTGTATGTTGCAGGATTGCGTGGAATATTCAATGCTGTCAGATAATTCAAGACTTTCAACAAGTCTGGATTGAAAATTTTAATTGCAATTGAACATGCATCAGTCATTAAGAAATTCTATGAATGTTGTATGAAATGCTCAAGAAGAATAACCCTTAAACTTCAGCGACCTATAATTTTGTAAACCATTCAAGCAAAGAATATCATTACAATACAGTACCTATGTTGTGTGCTGTCCCAAGACCTGGGAAGCTTCATAGAATTTCACTAGAGGAAGGCCAGCTTCCACGCTTTAGTACTGGACTCTATTTGTTGGATACAGATATGTTGTGAATTTAACGTAAAATTGGGTAAATGCCTGAGGTTATTGAATAAAATATATTTTAACTTGTAATTCGTTATTATATGCTTTAATTATTAAACTATTGCATGAATTAATGACCAAAATTTCAGTTCCAAGAAATAGATTCTAAACTAGCAAGCATGCCACAGTATATTATTATAATACAGTACCTGTACAATAGTAATTTTTTTATGTCTTGGTGAAGTACTGTACAGTGTTATATTCTGCATAACTTCTAGACAAAAGAAAAGGCTTTATATGAATTTTTATTTGAAAGTCTGCATAAAAATAATGGGCTACCTGACGTTTTGTATTCGAAGGCTAATAAATATTATGCTGGATGTTGCTGAAGTGCATGTTAAGGGTTACTAAGTTATTTGGCTTAGGGATACTCAAGAAGGAAAGCAACTGGTGGGCACAGAGCCTCATTGTCAATAGAGACCTCTGGCTCACAGACTTCCACATGACACGAGTGCCAGCCATTAAAAAATAAAAAATACATTTATGCATACTGTGTATGCCTATTATATTACACTTAGCTGTACAGTAGTTTATATATGAGTGAAAGTAATATATTTAATACAAATCCAATAATCTTTTATGAGATTTTATATTGAATTTACTGTACAAGTGAAAATGTCATGCAATGATATAATAGAAGTTATTTCCACCCAAGCTAGGCCATGTAAGTCATGTAACTTGTACTTAGAGAGCAGGAGGATGCTTCCCCTCCCTTATCCACTTTACAAACTTGAGCCAATTAGGTGCAAGGCAAGGACATTGTTTTAGCACCAACCTAATGCAATTGGAAGGATATAAAAAAGTTTAAATGCCCATTTGCTTCAAAGGTTAAGTAGGCAAGAGCTACCTAAGAGGTCTATTTCAATGTTGATAATGACTATTGCATCTTGGAAGAGAGTGTTATGAGAATGTAGACATATTAGTGAAAACATTGATAATGATGATGATCTTACAGGTGAAGAAGTTTGAAATGCTACCTCTTAATGTATGGCAGTGATTATATGACTACTTTGTATACGGAACTTCTACTTTGTATTACAGATAAAATATTTAAATGAGACATTGAACTTGTCATCGGGTAGGATTTCTATTCATCTCTAGTTCAAGAGAAAGGTCTTTGCTTTTATATGGTACATGATATTGTACTCATTTGTGCAGATTCTCCATACATAATTTATAGAATAATAGATCCAAGCAAAACTCCCAAATACTATATTCATAAATATAACTAATTGTCTCTTGAGTAATGGAGGCTTCCTAATTTTGTTTGAAATTGTAATAGAATTGAGGATTTAGTAAAGTATTTGTTACCGTTTTAAAATTCAGTAGTAATTTTAGGGTTAGTTCCTGAGGACATTAGTCACAAAAATAAAATAATAATAGTAATATCAGGGTTGAGAAAATATACATACTGTACCTTCTCGAGCAATATATAAAAATAATGGTTACAACTTTTGATATTCCAATGAGTAGAAAGAGTTGAAATCCCTTTTCTGTATTTATATTTTCTCCTTGACACAAGAATGCAATTTTCTAATAAAATGCCTGTACATTATTTCCTGTTCGTCAGGAATTTGCTTATCAAGCAGCATAATTTGTTGAATGAAACTTGTTGAACTTTCATTTCAGTCTCTACCACTCTTATTTCTGTTTAATAAAATTATTTATATGAAATTTTTATGGAAAATTTATATGCAAGTAATTTGTACACTAATAAGGGAACTGTGACATCTTCATAGAGTGGAAACATTGATTAGAAAGTGAAGCTTATCCATCTTGATATTCATAGCTGGTAATGCACAATGCAATGTGTATGGTATCAGCTCTAGGTGATATTTGCTGAACATCTCTCCAAGTAGTGATTAAATCATAATGAAATAAAAGATGTTACTGAAAGCAAATAACATACTATTACAGACCAGTTTCTTTTTATATTTTTGTGTTACCAACTTATACAGTATGTGCTCCTTTTTTTTAGCTTCCACATACAGTACTGTACCAATATCAAGGTGCGCACCCTCTCGCTAACATCCACAGGAACCTAAGAGCCAGAATGATAGCTTTGTTCCTAGCCATTGCCTGCCCTTGACCTGTTACTGCTTAGATGTAGTACAGATTTTAATTCTGTAATAGTTGTAAGATACCAAATATAAATCGGCTAAGAAGGTAAGTAAAGGGCATATTGAAAGGGCTTATTCACTAGTGTGGATATTGGCTGGTGCTGGTGCTTTTTATAATAAGTAAGTCTTAGAATAATGCATAGGTATATGCTGTTACTTACAGAGTGGCTCAGCATGCATTCCTCTGATAACTAGTTACCACTGCCTTTAATTTCTTTTCTCTTCATTATTGTTCATACAGTATATTTTATTGATACAGGTTCCAATAATTAACCTCATATTACAGTAGTAACTACTGTATTGCTATATTGTATGGAACTAAATTCGAGGTACAGTATACAATAAGATTCAGTTACTTTCCAAATTAAAACACTGGTATGAATCACGTGCAAGAATATTTGTTTGTTTTACCTCCTGGTAAAGAATTAGTGTTAAATATCCATATAATTAAGGTACTGTATATCCTTATAATGTCTTGGAATTTTAATTACATTCTTATGAGTACAGTTTCCAAACTGGTGGAGTGTATCGTGATGTCGACTTAAGAGAAATTCTGGGCCAATTTGGCACCTACAAGACTGGTTGGATAATATACAAGGGTTGTTTGTAGATACTGTAGTGAACATACATTAAAGTATGGATACCAGATAATATAGATATCTTGTGGGGAGATTCTTTTGGTAAACTGGAGTGCTACTGATTCCTCCAAACAAATGACCTTAATGTTACTAATAGGGAATCTGTTTCATAACAAAATTTCAATGAACTTCCAATTCTCCAACAAAACCCCGAGTAAAGACATATTTCTCAATTTGAGGTACGGTACACAAATATTGGATTACATTGTTGACCTGCTGATTGCAAGATTGTTCACTAAAAACAAACACAGTACCTGGAAATTTATATAGTTCTTGTAGAGTACACAACTGTAATTAAAATACTGCATTATAATCTCATCTCTATGTTGAGGATTTATATACATAATTATCTGTTGTGTAGCCCAGTTAAGAGGAATCAGTAGCCTCCACTAGGTCGTCGTTATTGTCCTTTTAGCAACCTCGTACTCCTCTTACCGTTTAAGGTAAGATTGAAAGTGATTTTATGAGAAAAAAAAATTATTACTAAACACATAACCTGCAAGAGGTAACCACCATGTTTAAAAATTATATATGTATTATAAAAGCCATGAGATAGGAATACAGTATCATGCCATGTTATTCTCAGATTATTGGTTCCAATAATACAGTAACTGGTCATTTTCATACTGCACTATCACTATTCAGAAAACAGTATAATATATAGTTGACAGCAGAAATCCATCCCAAGCTGACATGCATATGAGCCAAGTGATGCTACATAATTACTAAAAGATAAATTTATGGGTACATTAATCACAAAGTTATCAATTATTATAATATTATATAAACTGGCACATTATGCAATGTAGGCATTGATTTGTGTTGTCCTTTGTACATGTATTTTATGCTGCACTGGAAAATGCTATTCATATGCTGTTTTTGCACAGTATAGTCATATGATTATAGTCAATGCATGTCTTCTTTCAATTAACTTCCTGCTGGCATGAAGCAATCACCACCTTTAACAAAATGGAAAACAGCCTGTGATAGGCTTTTATAGCAGATTTTATAAGTCATTGATTTATACACTCGTATATACTTCTTGACTGTTGAAATATAATGTATTTATAAAAGAATGAATGTGTAATTAGTGCATTTCACACATAGTATATATATATATATAAACAAACAAATGTGTAAATGAATATATTTTATAATGTATATTAATTATTGGGAATATAAAGCTGAAATGATAAAGTAAAAATATATGGTAGATAATATTTTCAGCCATAGAATATCTTGTCAGCTCTTAGTATAGATGCAGTCCTCTACAGGATAATAAATTAAACTAATAGCACCCAAAAAGCTGTTTACATAAATTATTAATAGCATGTTAATCACTTTCGTTGACATTAGTTGTGATCTACTGTGTTCGTTGTTTTTTGTCGCATTTTAAGGTTATGTATTACTTTGTTAATAGAATATAAAAAATACAGATTACTTTTCTGATACTGTGAATCATTATCATCTTCATGTATGTTCTTCACCATGGCTTTTAAGCAGAGTATATCCAAGTCCTGCAAATACAGTATACTAATAGAGTGCATGAAGTACAGTACAGTACATATAATTTCATAAGGAATCTCCACCTGGAGAATAGACCAGGGAGAATATGCAGATCGTCTGCATGCAATCCTATCACAAAGTGGCAGAGGATTATGAGGGGTGGACATCAAGAACCCATGTGTCAAACAAGTGTGACCGTTGTGCAATTGAGTGAGAACAATTTGATAACTTTGTACTCAGTCTCCATGGTAGAAAACCTATTCCAGACCCAACTATATTGCCTGAAAATGAACACAAGAGGGAACATTATCCTACTCCTGGCAAGATGGGAACAGGAGGTTACGAAATACAGGGAAGAGGTTCACTCAGCGATAAAGCTTGTCTGATGGAGTGTCACAATAGATTAGACTGCAAAACGGTTGGTGTGCTCATTACCCTGAATAGCTACATAAACAGGGACCCAGCAAAGAAAACGTGGATAGAATTCAACACCGGAGAAGAAAGCAATTACGGTGCATAAAACACCAAAGGGTTCATAGCACACACTCACTACAGATGACAGTGAATGGACCAATCCTAGAAGAGGTGAGCACAAATGTAATGTTAATGCAGTTGAAAGTACATTCTTCCAAATTATGTAAAGGTTCTTACTGTATTATTTACCTTGACATAAGTGGTCTGTTATAAGCACAACTTGGAGGATTCAACAGCCTCTAATTTCCCAACAAAGAATTCTACCACTATTCATATCACGCTAAGAAAACAGTTACCAGTACGAAATGTTAAAATAAATATGCATTTCAGATACAGTATCTTTATATATTTTGTTAAAAAACAAAACAATTACATATGTAAGATGGCTGCCTGAAACCAAGATTATAATTGAAAGAACCCTGTCAAGAACCTAACTACAGAGAACTGTTATGATACATACTTACAATTAGTCATAAGTAAAAAATTATCTCTTACTACTATATATATCTGATCCAAGGCAAAGAACCTTATTCTTTGCCTCTTCAGCTGTGAGTAACTCTTCTTCTGAGGGTTCTATTGGGTTACTGTCTTCATCTAACTTATTATTCTTAAAATCTTGTGCTATCTTCTCACTATACACAGCATAGAAGAGATCTTGTGGTGTAAACTCACTCTGTACCACATCTGGTACTCTGTAGGATACATATGGCTTCAGCTGCAAAACAAAGAAATGCCTGTAAGGATCTGGGAGGAAATGAAGGGTTAGGACCACCAAACAATAACATCATATGGTTAGCACATAAAACATGCCTCAAACCTCACTGAGACTCATCTCAACACCCTTCAGACCATACAGAACAAAGCCCTAAAGACAATCACAGGCTCCACAGCAACACACCTACACCATGAAACCATAACTTAAAATCAAGGATCATCTTGATATGAGAGGCACACAAACACTTGCTGCAGCCTCCACAAACCCACAGCATCCACTACACTAAATGGCACAACACCCACACATGCCATGGAACATCAAAACAACACCCAGTACACGATACCATACACAATTACTACCATCTCTCACACCCTGCCCATCCCAAACCAGTCTCCAGAAACATATTCATACTCAAATCACTCATCAGTCCATCCAAACACTCAAAAACAATATCCAGCTGCATGCACAACCTCCTGGCATCCACCCATTTGAATCCTTCCTTCCCCGTGAGGATAGAGTCCACCTGGCCAGGCTGTGTTGTGGCCACCACCCAGCCCTTCTGACATATCAGGAGAAGCTGGATGGAACCATTGTGGATTCCTGTCCGGGATGCAACACAGCACCCATTCTATTAAACACATTATGGAAGACTGCAATACACACAACCACACTCGCCAACAACACAACATACACTCTGAGGGCACTGTGGGAAAGCCCGGTTCAGGCCATGGCCAGACAGCTTAAGGAACTTCAACAACAACAACATGCTGTGAACTTGGTTAACCAATAACACAAATCAGGTGAGGAATCTCCTGGATATATATTGGTATGTGATGCAGTAAGACACCAAACCTGTGCTTTTTCAATACTTTATATGCTTCACCCACATTAAAAATTTCCAAAATATGTCTGACCCTACACTACTTTGTATAAGTTGGGGGTTAAAAATTCAACACTCACCTTAAAACCTGCAAGGTCTGGTACAATTATCTCTGGTATCATCTCTGGTACAATATGAAACTGCTTGCCATCTGACAATCCAACCGGTCGAAGTCCACGATCTGAAAAGAAAGTAAGGTAAGGTAAATATTTACATTATAATTCTAGTACAGGGTGTCTACCATAAAAGATTCTTTTCATTTATGGCATTTATGAAATTTCAAAATATTCAAAGGGGGAATTTTGGAATTAGCCTGACCTTACCTAACCTAACCTGGACAGCAGCAGACTACCAGTACCTAACTGGGGCAAACTACCTTGACCTAATCGGGGAAAACTACCGGGACATAAACGGGGCAAACTACCGGGACATAATCAATTTCAAGTCACTCTGGTCCCTAATTATTCCGGCCCCTTACCCTTGTCCCTCCAGCCTCCCACCAAAATCACTCCGGCCTCCTTGCCTACACATAAGAAAAAATGTCATGACATTTTCTTTCACTACATAATACAATTTTTCTACCATTATTACTCACTACACTGGAACTTTCCAAGCAATCTATAATTATCATAAAAGTAAAGTGGGTGGATAAAATAAACACTGTCCATTATGGGGGTAGTACAGTGTTGGTAAATCTGGAGTGAATTATTTCACCGAAATATTCCAAGCAACACCAAGGAACCAGCAGCACCATTATTAGCTCCGGCCTCAGCCGAGAGCTCAAGGTCTTATTGTAATTATTGTTCTTGTTCTTGTTGTTCTTCTTCTTGGGGCAACAACTTCTAAAATGCTTCAACTGACTCACTCACTCACTCATTCTTCTTGGGTCGACCATTTCTTAAAAGGGGTTCAACTCACTCACTCACTCATTCATTTCACTTGAATCATTAAGAGCCAGAGCTTTTGAAGTGTTTTCCTTCATGTTCTTGTTTTTGTTCATATTTGGTTCTGTTTCCTGCTGGCATACTTTGAAAGAATCAAGGTGCTCCAATGTACCTAAAGTGGATTATCAGTTCTGGACTTAGGCTCGGGTTCTTGTTCATCCTGGAATAGTTTGGAGGAATCAGTGTCCATTAATTAAACAGGCGATATTCTCTTATCAATAGTTTGGAGGAATCAGTATGCTCCGGATTTACCAACATCATCATCCAATCAACTGACCGTGTTCTCTAGTCACTTGTGGGTCGAGGTTCGGGTTCTTGGACATCCTCTCCTTCTGAATTTTGGTGCCTCGTTTCCCGTAGGTGAGAAATTTCCTGAAGTTGTGTTTGCCAAGGGCCACGGCAGATGTTGTCAGGCCTCTGGTGTGTATTAATGTAAGTCCCACCATGGCCATGTAACTAAGGTTAGGTCAGGTCAGGTCAACACGTCAATAACGCCTCTATAAATGAAAAAAAAGGTCACAGGGAATGCATGGATGATCAACACATAAATAACACCTACTGTATTATATGAAAAATGTCATATGGAATGAATGATGAACATATAAATCACACCGAATACAATAATTCTTTTCTACTATCATATATGAAAAAAAGATCACAGGGAATAACACAATAATTCGGTATTTATATAGACTATTGTCATTTTGTAGAAGTGTTGCCAGATCTGGTTAGGTCCCAGTATTTTGCTCCGGTCAGGACCTGGTACTTTACCACAGTTAGTTCCTGGTAGTTAGCCCAGGTTAGGTCCTGGTAGTCTGCTGCAGTTTAGGTTAACTTAGGTCAGGTAAAGTCAGAATAATTTCAAAATTCCCCATCCGAATATCTTAGAAATGGGGCATTTCCGAAGAAAATGCCATAGAAGGAAAGTGATTTAATTATCTATTTTCTTGCCATTTTCTATTACTGTACAATATTTTTACCTTTTTTATCCACTAAAAAATGTATACCATTCTAACACACTTTTCTTCTAAGATAGGTCGGTGTTTTGAAATTACCTGACCTAACATAGACCACAGCAGACTACCGGGACCTAACCTGGACAAACTACCGGGAAATAACCATGGAAATGTAAAGTCATGGTCTAATGTACTGCAACCTGGTGAATAAAAGCGAGCTATTTGAGTTAATTTTATGAACCAAAATTGCCACACCAACAGCTATAGTTTCGGATCATTTTTCGAAGCCATCTCATTGGAAGGTGTTGCAGTACATTAGACTATGACTTTACCAGGAACTGACCGAGCTGGATCTGGCAACACTGCTTCAAATGGAAAATCTAGATTAATACCAAAAAGAATGTCGAGCTACTCACACACATACAAAGTTACAATACCCACCTCTTGGCTTAGTTGGCTATTGCAATTTGCACCCAATGTGACCCAAACAATTAATCAGTGTTGCCACTTGCCAGGTCTACTGTCTTGACGAAATTTCCCTAATTTTCATTTTTACCTCAACTTCACCTTCAGAATTTTTTTCTTTACCTCAACTTCAGCATCAAAATAGTTTCTATTTACCTCAATAATTCCCTGTTTACCCATGTATATAATCATACATTTAATTAGCATCTTGATATAGTATTTGTCACGTAGAAATTTTCCTGTTTACTCCTGACCAATTTTATATAATTTCCCAGCGTGGACTTCAAAATTATCTAAAACAGAGACTTTCCCATGCACCTGGCAATACTGTGCTCTTGCTCTTGCTCTTGCTGTTACAGGTACCCCGGGTGTTTATTCCAGGGATGGCCTTCGTATCGGCAGCTCCTGTAAATAGAAATCGGAAAAAAAAAAAAAAAAAATACAATACTACGTATATCTATTCACTTTCTACATCTTGCATACCACATTTTCAGTGCTACCAGGTAAGATAGAAGTGTCTCCTTTTTAACGGCACCACTACAATTGGATTTTTTGGCCTTGTTTGTGTTTGGTAACCTTTTTCCATACGAGAGCAGAAGATTAACTGGATTAAAAAAAAAAAAACGATACAAAGACATGTACAGTTGCCCAAGAAAAGACTGCAACCAAATTTGCTAACAGTGTTAAATTTAAATTATAGGTACTGAATGATACATTGATAAAATATGAGTGTTTACTATCAAGTTGGACCCTGCTGCCAGCCAGTGCCACTGAAACCAAGACCAACAACGTATCCATCCAATATGAAGCAGCTGCCAGACATTGTGCCCTGATTGTTTTCAAACTGAATCTTTACCCTGTGATTCTGGTGGCCCTTAGATTTAACCTAATGCATTGCCATGGGTGCTACAACAACTAGCAAGGAGGAAAGGGTCCATATTTTGGCACTAAGGGAAGGAAAAGTGCCAATTAAAGAAATATGCAGGCGAACCGTCGGGCATACCACAACCATACCGCGTATCCTTCTTGCTTTACTGGAGAGATCCTATTTTGAAAAACTGCAAGAGGTTATTAATATGAAAGGAGAAATGACAAAGCACTAATTGGTGGGTACCAGAACAATACATATATTCTTTTTAATGAAATCTCCCATAATTTTATGTCACGATGTCGTAGGTAACGTCGATGTCGGTGGGAGTTGCATCTTTTTTTGCCGATACTGTACACATATTACTTACTCATTTTATGATCGCTTGCCTTGCGCACCTCTCATGTCTAAGTATAATGGGCTGGGGAAAAGCTGACATTTCTTTTTTGTCCTTACCATGTAGCCTACTTATCACGCAGTATGTAAAATGAGAGTTGTATCTTTGCAGTAAGCATAGAAGAAAATAGTAACGAGTCCACAGAAATAAGGTAAATTGAGAACCTACAGTATAATTGAGAGGTAGCAGACATCTCTAAGTATATATAAAAATAAAACTTCATTTTTTTTTCAAAAAACACAAAAAAACGAATATGATTACGTGTTAATTCCGTCACATATCCATGGAACAGGGGGACATCTGTCGGGTATGGCATAGATAAGTGTTAACATCTTCACTATTAAGTGGGAGACATTGCCCTTTATATTTAGCAGAGATAAGTATTAACATCTTCACTACCCGGTGTGACATCTGATTGGGGGGTGGAGGGGCGAGCGCAGCGAGCAGCGCCGCAGGCAAAAGCACCTGCGGCGCAGCCGTTGTGGGCGAAGCCCAGTGCTTGTATAGAAAATAAAAAAGTTCCCCATTTTAATACCGTTTTCTGTAGCTCTAAAGGGGTTATCACACGGGCACTTTTTCCGACGACATCGTGTCGTGCGACACGATTTTCGAAGTGTGTCGTCCGTCATCGTTGTTGTCAATGATGCCGTGTGGAATCATGTCCAGCGACATGTCGTCGAAAATGCTGTCGCACGTCACGATGTCGTCGGAAAAGAGCGACCGTGTGATACCCGTGCACGCCTGCACGGTTGGACTTGGTATATTTAGACTTTGATACCGGTAATATATTTATGGACATGTCTAGCGAGACCGGCCGGCAACCCTATAACCACTGACACCTATCAAACTATACTTAATAACCCTCACATCATCACTATCCTACCTTACCCTCTTTTACACATAATGAGATGTCCTCCACATTCTCAGTATATCACAGATTATCTTCTCTACGCCTTCACTAGCCCCCTGGAGGTTTTATATATCTTTACTACTTGCTATTCATCTTCATTCTCATTCTATCTTATATTGTTCTTTTATGCCAAACGACTACTATGACAACGAAGGAAGCACAACCGTGGTGATTTCCGGCCCCCATACACAACATGGCTACAATATGGCCTACATGGATTCCAGGGGACCTACTGACAGGAGGAGTGATGCAAATGTAAATATTTGTCGTACATCTACAGTATATCTATGTAGCCACTTGGGTGTGGCACTGTAGTTGGAAATCACAGCTTACCCTAATGACTAGAAAAGTCAGCAATTATAAAGGAATCCCAGCCCGATATGACGGGGATGAAAGATAACATTAGAAATGAATTTCAGAGACTAATTCTGAACATCAACCCAATCATCGATAACCAATTCTATCTACCTTTTACGCGTGAGCGTAATGTTGACAATGAATAGCCAATCTTTCCCAACCTGCTCGTCGACCATTGTGAAGATGAAGACTTGCCCAAGCCGCTTGTAACCGATGCCCTCATCCATAAGAAGGAAATCACCAAAAAGAAAATCGTCAGCCCTAATTTTATATTGGGTATTTCTAATATACCATTTACACGCAAGTAGTCAGAGGTGAGGGCATTTTATGAATAGTTCTAGAATGTGATTGATTTTTGGATGCCAGCTTATAAGGACCCTGAGAAGCATCAAGGGTTTGCTCAAATTACCTATAGCTGCGCTGACTCTTTCAAGGCAGCCTTGAGTTGCAACACAGAGACTCTTTCACAAAATGAACGTGTGATTCGTGTGAAGAAAGTTATACCAGGTTCTGTCTCTGACCTCAGACCTTTACATTAGAGCTGGCCTTGTTTACATTGCCGCATCCCTATCATTTGTGCTGGAGCAAACTGTGCCCAAATGTCGGCACCAATATCACACAATCCTATACCACAACCACCACAATCAATAGCTTATAGCCCCTAGCTGCTGCCACTACAAAAATTTCAACCACAAGCAAATATAATGAAAAGTTTCCAAGATTATAACGATTATGATCATCTGTCTAATCCTAATTTTCAGTCCAGTACCCACCCACAACACGATACCAGCAGGAAGAGAATGGACGAATCAAATTATATATTGGAAATAACCAACATACCCTACTCACGCACACAGTCGGAAGTGAGGGCATTCTTTGAACAATTCCAGAATGTGGTCGAATTTGATATGCCCAATTTCAGTCAGGACCCAGAGAGTCATCGTGGCATTGTTTATATTACATACAGTTGTGGTGACTCCTTCAGAAGAGCTTTGGCTTCCAATGTGGAGGCTTTGTCATTGGATGGCCGTGTGATCCGCATGAAACGAGTGTTGTTACCAAACTCTCACTTCACACCTATATTTTCCCCTAGACACGAAGCAACTCATAATAATTATTTCCATGAATCACCACCATCACCGCAGTATTTTCAACCACCATCACCGCAGTATTTTCAACCACCACCAATACACCTGTACGACAAAGGAAATGATAATTGTGATAGAATACCTAATCACCAATGCATGTCCACTCTTCACCTACAAGACACCAATAGGAGGAGAACAGCTGATCCAGATTATATTTTGAGTATCCCTAACATACCATTTACTCGGAAGCAATCGGAGGTGAGGGAATTTTTTGAACAATTCTAGGATGTGGTTGATATCTTCATGCCTACCTACAGGGGCCCCGAAAGTCATCGTGGCTTTGTGAAAGTTACCTTCAGTAGTGTACACTCGTTCAAAAAAGCTCTGGATTCTAACTTTGATAATTTGTCACTGGATAACCACTCGATCCGCCAGAGAGACGTCCCACCGAGTTTCATCTATCACGCCAGACCTTCAGCTTCCCTCAGGTCAAGTCCACGTGACTCATCAATACGTGTCCACACCAGAAATGAAAACTATGACTCACCCCACTCGGGAAAAGTTTCCATTGTGTATGAAAAAACACGTAACCACAGAAAAAGGTCACCTGAATCTGATCATAATAACCATAGGCGAAGTGAGGTGAAGACGGCAAGATACAGTGATGGTAGGAGGCCTGAATTAAAACCTGTACAGAATCCCAGACACAACCCCTCAACACAATTATCACGAGAGACAACCAAGAGCTCGGGAAACAGAAGTTCACCATCATAGCAGCACTCTCACTCTCCAAAAACCAAGTGGAAACGTGTATAGTTAAACAGGAAAAACTTCTCACTTGCTGGTATGTACGAATGGCTACACTTACGACCACCATCAAACCACTCCCCTGTCTACTGTGCTTTTATTTCCAAACTTTCTCACCAGTTTCAGCGATTTGGTACTCGTGTGTGGCCTTATAGTCAGTTTATCATTTTTACTTTATCATCACTTATATGCAACAGTATCGTTCACGTATTAATAAAACACCTTGGTACACATACTACAGTAAGAAGGGTTTCTGAATTGAATGTAGAGTCTGGTATATATAGTTTGATGTCCGTCAGTGTATATTAGGGGAAATTTGTTGTGGGATACCTGATTCCTCACTTAAAGGGAGATTCTTTTGATGATAAATTATGGTAAATGGCAACTGATTCCTCCAAATTATACCAGGAAACAGACGACCTTAAATATTACAAAAAGGGGATCGGTTTCGTGCATGGTATAGTTTGGAGGATTCACAGATCTTCCAATTTACCAAGAAAAGAATCTCCCCTTACGGGACCCTGTAAAGAAGTAAGAAAATTGGAGATAAACGAGTCCTTCATGTATTGCCACGAAACACTACCTAGAGTTAAAGAGCGTGTTTTGTGGCATTGTCAGGAAGAATCAGAAGCCTCCAATTTTCATACACGATCACAGGGTCCTTTAACAAGTAGTATGTCAGATGGATGATTCGAAATTTCAGTAAGATCTGGCTTATCATGGCTCGTGACTGTATGTATACAGAACCTTGGAATATGAGAAAGGGAACTGGTATAGGCGGGAAGGAATAAATTCAATCTATGTGTATTGTGTGTATTCAGGTTGGATTCATGGGGCCCAGTGGGGTCCTCGGATTTATATAATGCTTGCACTCTCTCCCAGCTTTGTGTCTCTGGTCTATTTTTAATAATATTAATAATTTGGTTCTGAGGTATAAGTATTTGAAAGAAAGGGATATTGGAAAATTGGAGGAACATGAGAGAGAGAGAGAGAGAGAGAGAGAGAGAGAGAGAGAGAGAGAGAGAGAGAGAGAGAGAGAGAGAGAGACTAAAATGAATAATTGTAGGCCCATGACTAAATTGAGGTTCAGGTATTATTGAGTCAAACTTCAAGGTGTTGAGTGCTTCACAAGTGAGCTTCTTGGTGTTGGTTGCTTCTTTTCTGCCTCACTGGATGACAGAGAACATCAAGCCAACAACTGTACCGTCATAATGCGTCATTCAGCACCCAGGCACCACCAAGCAAGGTTGATCATATACGGTGTCAGGCTGTATTTATATAACTGTGCCCTGGATAAGTCTAGTATATAGTTGTGTGTGTTACATATTGTAATATCGTATTGTTATTTCGTAATACTTGATAAGCAACAGAGTAAAGGGGTAAGTAAGTTCAATTATGCATTATTCTGTTCTATGTACCACAAGTTTGTTAGTTGATAACAAAATATCAAAGTTTACATGAATTCACTTAATTAGTTTTGTTGCCTATTACAATTAATCCGTAAGTGAAAGGACATAAATTATTAGACTATCAGATGAACTATTATAAAAATGTATGATGGAGAAGAGACATTATTATATACTGTTGGCTCCATTGCTGTGTTTTTTCCCCAGGCGTTGACAGTGTTAGGCCAGTCATAAATTCGAATCCCAACCCACAAGTTAAAAGATTCTAAACATTCCTATCCCAGAGTGAGATGTGAATACTTGAATGTTTTAACTTGTGGATGGGAATTCGAATTTGACTGTCCCAACATTGTCAACGCCAGGGGAGAAACGCGGGAGTGGAGCCAACTGTATACATAGGCTATCAGATGAATCATTATTAATCTGTACGCAATTATCCTTTATTTCAGCTCGACTCGATAAAAGTGATGTATAATTGGACATTCCCGACAACCACAATGAGGAGCAAGAACCTTCAAGGCAGATATAAAAAGCAAATCACGCTTTTTCCCCTCCTGTGGTGAAGAAGATTCTGATGATGGAAAAACAAGAGAAACTTTTCAGAATGTAAAAGTTACAACCAATAGTGAGACAACTTGTGACAACAGAAGCTGACAAAGGAAATAGAGAACATCTGCTGGTCGATAGATCATAGAAGGATAATGATAAAGTTACTCCATATCCTTAATGAATCGGAACAAGATGCTCTTTTAATTAAGGACCCCTGTGATGTAGTTAGAAAATTGGAGGTTAGAGTGTCCTTCAAACATTCCCACGAAACACCTCCTACATTAAATTAAAGGAGCTGCTTGTTTCGTGGCATAGTCAATAGGAATTAGAAGCCCTGTACAGCCATGGCTGATAGTGGTGTACCAGGGTCCAAGGAGTGTTGGAGAGCAACTGAACAGAGTTCGAAAAAGTGAGTCTTCTAAACCTCTCTCAACGTTGAGAATGGTTTGGAAAATTAACTTGTTCGAACTCTGTTCAGTTGCTCTCCAACACTCTTTGGACCCTGGTACACCACTATCAGCCGCTCATGTCTGTATCACACACTCGCACGCACTTCTGAATAATTATTAGTATATACTTTCTTTGATTAATAGATTTAAAATTCTGGAAATAACAATCAAATTTTTAAACATCAGTCAGATGATTTATCAGATACCTTCCGGCGAACTTAAAAGTAATAATCATATGCATATTTTTAGTTTTGATTTGTAAGATAAGTTTGTATTAATTTTGTGACTACTAAATAAACTGTTTTGACTAATCAATAGTGAACTTTTAATAAATGTTCCGATACATGTAATTAATAAGTGCATTGTTAGTTTTTTTTTAAATGACATACATTATATGCCATTAGAATAAGATTTGAGAATCCTCAGTGCGCAAGTTCATAATCAACTACATAAATAACTACGCATTCTTTACAGATACTTTTATTATCTTTATGTGAAACCTTTTGAAAATTTAATTCTGAAATACGAGAGTCCCTCACACATTGAAAAAAGAAAACTGCAGTATGATCTATTCAATATGTTATATTATGTAGTTTTGTTATAGGTATATCAGCACTCAAGATATATATTAATATTACAAAAAATAAATAGTAAAATTATATTATAATTTTTTCCCCATATATCTAATCCATAAATCTGGGTCGAGTTTCCAATTTCCATACCAAGGTTGTCGTTGCTCTTTTAAAAAGTAATAAACAATGTTGATTTTGACTTTGTATTAAAATAAATTAAACACTGTCGCACAAAATAAAGTTTATAATGATAAAAATAACAAATGTATAATAGGAATAAAAGAATACCAGATATATATACGTATTTATGGAGAGCCTGGTCTGGAAAGCTCGAACATTATTGGAACAAAACAAACCAAACTGCAGCTGGAAACCAAAATAAATAGATCATGTAAGCACGAATTAAAATGCGATAGTATTGCGATGGGGAGGCAAAAATAGGTCCATAATTAAAGTAGATGGAAAAGGTAGGTCCATATTTGAAGTAGATGGGTAGAATAGGGTGTGACAATGGCTAAAATAAGTAGATAATGGAGGTGATAGGTAGACCCCCCTGAGCTCCCTTCCTTTTCCAGTCCAATACCCCATCGTAATATACCATACGTAGCTTATATCTGGGATTTATTGTGTTTTATTTATTGTTTTGGTGATATAATAAGCAATAAGAGGGAAATAATTACCTTGGTAACAGCCACTGCATTAATTAAAGTGAGGGAAAATGAGTAAGGCGGTCAATATTGGGATTTTTGGATCGTTAGCTAAGTAATTTATATTCTATTGACTTTCCCTGAGCCTATATATGCCCTAAAATTATGGAGGACATTAAGGGAGGAATCTCTTGTTGGTAAATTGGAGGGCTACTGATACAAGAACTCTACCTGCCATTTTATTTTTATTTTATTCTGCAGATCTAACCGTAATGTATACAATATTTAGGTATAGGAGAGAGAAATAATTATTTTTTGCTGTCAAATGAACTAAACCGACCTATTCTAACCTAACCAAACCTGTGTCGTGGCCACCTTCAGTACCTAACATAAATGTCCTTCGAAACCTGCGTAATTGAAAATTTATCTGTAACCTCACTTATTCTCCCTAAAAAGACATTTACCAATGCTTAGAAGTGGCCTAATATGGAGTTGCATCATAGAGCTACAGTAGGTTAGGTTCTTGATGAATTCCCCAGTAAGATAATGTTGAGTTGTTTTGGATGTGTCTTGGAAGGTTGATGAGAACAGTTCCTGGTACAGTTATGGCACATAGTACTTGACCAGGGTGTAAGGGGATGTCTGGTCAAGGACTGTGTGCTGCGACTACATGTAGGATACTGTAGGTTGTCTCGGTACAGAGTATGATACTATAGGTGTAGGGTTTGTTGACTGAATTGAAAAGTACCATAATCATGTTGTATAATCAAATATGCCTAGCCAGTTGTGGTGATGTTTGACTGCCTTGAGTTCATGCTACTCTAAACTCCAAATCATGTAGATATTCCCATTAGGCCTAATGTCTGTCTATAATCTGCACAGAGAGAGGTTAAGAAATGGTAAACAAGAAAAGAAACGAGAAGAAAGTTGTAAATACAAAGTAGAGTTAAGGATTAGATTTGGTGTTCTTATAATACTACTACTGTTGGAATTCCTTCTTGTAGGCCTATTATTAAGCAATATTTAGCTCATTGAGTAGGTACGAGAATAGGGTGCAGATTCCGTAACTGAATTATTATTGAATTTTTTTAAAGAATGCTCGTAGTCCCAGAAAAACAAACATACAGTATCTAAATGAAATATTTTTGTGTAGTGAATGAATAAATATACAGTATCAGAACTTGTACAAGTACTATACGTACAGGTTTCTTCTCACTTGCTTACATAGATAGTTCATCTAGTTATAGGAATTTAAAGTTGCAAGATTAACCTCTTTGTGAAGACTTACTATATTTGTTTTGTTTCAGGTGAAATAATTGGTACGAGCCCTGTGGTCTGGACGTGTACTGACATCCCATCCATATCGAGTGACTGAAACTTCTTAACCTTGTAATTATAGTAAACCCTTAACTAGGCACAATAGGAACACTAGCCTTGCTGACTTGTTTTTTCAGGGGAAAAGAAAAAGTTATTTAACTTATCATACTTACAGACAGGATCAGCATATAGGCTAATCACATAGGATTAGCTATTGCACATAGGATAGTGTACCAGGATAGTCACCAGGGTGACTACATGTCCAGGTATAATTCTACTATGCTGATTAAATTGTTATTTTTCCAACGACCAGTATTTTTCTTTGTTACATGTATATTTTTCAAATTTTGAAATTAATTTATAAATTGATATTTTGTTTGACCTGCTGTCTTTTATGCAGTTCCAACTAATTGAACATTGAGTTGTATAGGGTTTACTACAAGTACAGGATCTGATGAAAGAATATATACTGTGGTAGATTTATTGTATAAGATGTTGAAAATATGAAAGAGCTGAAAATTTGTAAAAGATGAAGTACATGTATATCGACTGCATTGTTGATTGACTACAGTAGTTATATATTTTTTTTTGTGTGAAATATATGTCAGTGAAAACATCAGTGAAAGGCAGTTCACATTTAGTATGAGAAGTGGATATCTTGCGGGCAAATAATGTACCATTAACATTGGAGTTTCAAAAGTTGAACTGTTCAAGACAGTAGCAAGCCTCCTTCACACAATGGATTTTGAACAAGGTAAAGTAAATTAAAGAGTACAATATTTCTGTACAATACACTACAGTATATATAGCATGTGAATTGTTTCTCTTATAACTCAACGAGGTGTGTGTAAGTAAACGGAACCTAGGCGGAGCATTTTAATTGACATAATACACTATTTTCAGTAGCAAATAATTATTATAAAAATTCAGAGCAGTAATGGATCCTGGTGGGTGGGGATATTGTAGACACATAGAGTACCTTTTGTAGATTTTAGAGCAGGTTCCCTTTGTTTACACCATTTTAGTATCAAATGCCCTGTATGGTCTAGTACTGTACTAGTTGTTTGCATTACAGTACAGTACTGAATTTAATTAACTCCACAACTGCATGTACTAACTGCATGTTATTGACACATCTGCTGTCACACATTAGAATAGACATCCCTCTATCTGCATGTGGGTTGGGAGTTGTAATATTTTTGTGTAATGTTTCCTGCACTACCTCAAGAATGAAGATTTTTTTTCATGAATTGTCCGTAATAGAAAACTGCATTGTCAATAAGGGTATGATGTAGCCTATTTGGACTTTCTCTTTCCAATAGTTATCTCCCAGTTCTTTGTTTGACTATTACAGAAGGCAGTATAGACTATATTGTATGTTTAATTTCGTGCATTGTTTTTTCAAGGGCCTTAGGCTAATTGTTGTCTTTGAGTTGTAGGCCACTGAATTCCCCTTGGTAGTCCACGAAACTGACTGTCTATGTATCATCAATGGGATTGGAGCTGATGTATGCGACCCCATATACTGTAGTTGGTGTGTGGATGGGTGGTACTGTACCTGTATGGGGGTTGTTAATATTTTGGATACTACCTATTCCACAGAACTATGGCACTAAATGTATGAGTTATGTTGAAATACATGTAATCTGTTACTTGGCCTAGTTTAGAGAAGTCAGTAGCCCTCCAATTCGTTAACATCTTGCCCCTTACCTTAGCCTCATGGGATTTGCTCAGAGGTGGTTGGATGGTGCACCTGCACTTTACCCAATATTTATGAGGAAATTACCCCAGGTAAAACCCCACTAGGTTTTCTCTTGGAACCACTTGGTAGCTATCCCCTTAACTGCCGATTTAAGTATTTACTTGCTTGGTGAATCTTTTTCTTAAATTTCAGGTTTGAACTAAATAATGGAGAGTATAATTCTCAGACAGATTGCATAAACCATAATATAATTATTTAATATTGGAAAACTGTATTTATTCCTGCACATAATTTCTAACTTTTTTGAGAAAATGACAGTCAGCCCTTTGGGAGAGGATGGGTGTAGTGTAATGCAGTGTGGTGTGCTGTGGTGTGGGGTGGGGCTGGGCACGTCAGGTGAGGGTGCCATTATAGCACACCCGGGGGACCCATCAAGGGCTGTTAGGGCTGGGTAAGAGTGGTCCCGGGAGTGCCTGAAAGGGAAACATTGATCCAGCAACCAGCCACTTTACACCAAACCTCTCACAAGATAAACACTCAAATTCCTTTAACTATTTCCCTCATCATGTGAATAATTAAATATGACTGTCAAGATCTTAATTCACTCGTTAGCTGTTATACATACTGTATAATGCTTGGATAATAACATTAGATTAGATACCTATGATAAGGGCTTAATAATGATAGTTTCCAAGCCGAATTAGCTTTGGATATCTTCATGCAAAAGTGATGGAGGTTCAGATACAGTACTTAGAGCAGTAGGCTATGACTGGTATAACTTTGAGCTATTGTTAAAATAAGAAACACATCCATAATGATAATAGCTTACAACAGATGCCTGACAGACAAGAGAAGATTGCTGTGCCCTATTATATCCATGAAAAGGTGTTGAAAATGGTCAGTATTTTGGTCATAGTACCACACTATAAAAGGGGTCATGAGATAAGTTATCTTGTGCCTCCTTCAATAAAAGCTGCCAGGTATAGAATGACAGTCAGGAACTGGAGCCCAACTTTTCTTAAGGACACATTTATGAGTTCTTTCCTCACATTGGAGAAAGCTGCCTCGCCCATTCTGATTGAAAATGTATAGGGTAATAAGCAAACAACAGGCACCCATTCAGTTACCATGATGCTTCCTATATTCAGGAAATAATTATAGCTAGCAAAAACCATGAAAGAAGCGGCAGCAACACTGAAAGCTGCAAATAGTAGTAGTTTGTGGCTCAAGCGGTGTTTAATGCAGAAGTAAACTACTATACCCGTCGTACCCATTAAGGTAAACATAACTGCATTATTGTTAGGATGTATGCCTGTCTCTAGGGTCTGTAGTATGAGCATGAGGTAGGCTAGTAGGGTGTAACCTCCACTGAAGGCTACTGTCAATGTTGTTATTATCAACTGGGCAAATGGCTGTACAGTTGGAGGCTTGAAGAGATGCTTTATTTTTTGCACTGTGCTTATTGCATTATCTGCTTGTATTTGAGCAAAAGTGGTCGACAATTCCAGCTCAGAGATCAAGTGGTCACCTCTAAAAAATGTGAGAGCCTTTTGTGCCTCAAGATTTCTACCGCAAGTGATCAGCCAGCGGGGCGAGTGAGGTAGGAAAAAGATACCCAGGGCAGGCAGGAGAGTCAGGCCACAGCAAATTAGGGCCAGCTCACGCCACCCAATATGTGACGTTCCTATAATGAAGGGAAGAATGATTCCTGCTGAGCCCGCTATATGAATGATGGCAGACAATCTCTCACGTGTCTCCTCATGTACTGTTTCTAGTATGTAAGTCTGTGTACATGGTAGTATGATAGCTCCTGTGATACCCAGGATGAATTGGGTTAAGAGTATGATCCAGGTATATGGTGAAAAATAGACAAGAAGCCAGGTTAGAGCTGCTACTGGTGTACACAACATCAAAACGGTCCTCTGTCCCAGTCTTGACAGCAGGAGTTCACTACAACAAGTGCCCACTGCAGCCCCCAGATGCACAAGGCTCCCTGCCATTAGAAAGGAAAATGGGTTGTTAATTCCTTAAAATCACGATAAACACTGTAGTGTGCAGTGTTTTCCCTTGAAAAGAATATAGCAGTACATTTATGAACAAAACTTGTTCGTCCCATGTTGGATTGGTAACTACTATGCCCATTTAAATTTCTTTTGATAGAATGTCATTTATATTAAGGGGAATTTTCCGACCTTGATGTTGTTTCACACAGATTCCAACAGAATCTTCGTCAGTTTTACCTTGTCTAATATTGTAAGATGGATGAATATAGTACAATGCCTGGTTTTAGAAAATTGGATTAGCTCACGTGAACTGCTTAGAGATAACGTACTCTAATATGCTGAAAACATGGGCAAGGCTTATGAAATACTAGAGTGCGTTGAGCTGAATGGAAAGAATATGAGACATTAATTTGTATCATTCTGAGTTGAACAAACCGCACACACATTGTAGTCATACATAGGCTACGTACCGAACAAGGCCACCCAGTGTGATGGAAGGAAGATGTCACCACCATCACCACCACCAGTTAGTTGGTGTGGTATCAGCTGTGGCAGGACGTAACCAGTGAACCCAAAGGCGAGCCCGGCTGCCAGTCGCATCTGTGCCATCACCAACGAGGCCAGGCACTACAACCAAGTGAACCCACAACAAGGGATAATCAGGGGTGTTCAGGTTCGATTCCTGGCCATAACGTTGATCTTGTGATATAGAGTGGTTCAGGCCTTGCATACTAGTAGTACAGAAGTTATTACAGGTTGGGAGTTAATTTCATATACAGATGAAAATGCAAAATTATTCGGATGTTTATAAAAATTACGATACATGAAAATAAGATGAGAATGTAGAGTACAGAGATCTGCTATTTCATTTTAACTGTTACTACTGATTTAGAGTAATCGGTAGCTAACTTTACGATTCCCTCACAGTAGATTACTCTTTAGATATTGTACTTGACGACTGTACCTGCATAGCAAAGGTGGCCTTGGATGTGATAAATAGACTCACCTGTGACCCTATTCTGTTGGACAGGGTGAAGGTCAGGCTGGGTCTTTTCTCCACCGACCGCTGCTGCTCGTCACTCTCCATAATCTTCTGGTCGTAATAGTAGATAAAGGGGGGAACCTCAGTTATTGATACACCCCGTCGGATTTTGGCTTTGATGTCGTGTTTGTCATCGTGTGAAGTATCCGGGATGGCAGATACAGGCTGGTCACTAGTGTTTGGTTGTCCTCGATCTTCACAACCTGGAGAGACAAGGTCATTGGGTGGTTCATGGTGTTGCTTTATCTCAGCGCCTGCTTTGGATTTTCTAAGGTCATCCTCACGACCAGGGTAGTTAAGGTCTTGGGATTCCTTTAGTTGCATTTCGTCAGCGCCTACTTCGGGTTGTCCATGATCCTCTTCACAACCATCAGAGGAGTTACAGTTGGGTGGTTCACTTTGTCGCACTTCGTCAGTGCCTTCTGCGGTTTTTGGCGTTGTGCCTTCACTGTCGGGCGTCATATCGTTAATCTCTGCACTGGTCTAGGTGACTCAGTAGGCTTGGTGTTTACT
Organism: Petrolisthes manimaculis; assembly: GCA_034508575.1. NCBI lineage: Eukaryota > Metazoa > Arthropoda > Malacostraca > Decapoda > Porcellanidae > Petrolisthes > Petrolisthes manimaculis. The sequence continues at coordinate 63,472 of JAWZYT010004636.1, forward strand.
GTATGTTAACACTTTTAGCAACACTTCAACTTTTTTTATATGCACCGTGTATAAAGAAATGACATGTGTACACTGCTGTATGTTCAGAGGTCACTACCAAGTTGAATATAGTGTTAAATAATTACAAGTGTAGGCCTCTGCTTTAGAAGTTTGAGATTTACCACTTGCGGTTCACTAAAACAGGATTAAACACTTTACTCTCCTGGCTTTAACCAGTTTGTGATAACTTTGGGCTGGGTATATTTTGTTTTTGTTGTTTTGGATATGTGGTGGTGGTGTGTTGAAATCGTGAGTTTGAAAATGTGGCTTGTGTAATATGTAATAATTGTGTTGAGCATTTGGTGTGAACTGAGAATATTATTATTATGTGTGGACATGTGCTGTAGTGTCCAAATTGTGTGTTGTTGCCATGGATATGTGGTTAGAAATGTGTCCAAGGTGTGACTTTGTAGTTACGTGTTGTAGTTACGTGTTGTTGGTGGTGGTGGTGGTCGAGTGAATACTGCCGGAGACTGGGCACTGGGGACTGATGGTGCATTCTCTTAACAGTTCAGTGTTGCCAATACTATCAAAGACAAAACTCGTGTCACTGTTTTGTCCAATGATTTAATATAACTTGTGAAACATAATGAAAGCCCCAAACACAACACAGTAACGTTCATGTCCAGTATGTTTAGCCCTTTACCATATATTTTCATCAGATTTCACGACACGAGTTTTGTCTTTGATAGTACGAGGACATGTATATATTCCCTTTTATGAATACAGCCTGCCTACTTAGCCTGCCTTTCACATCCACACCTTGCAGAAATGATCTACAAACAACAACAACAACAACAACAAAACGAACATGAAACTGAAAATACCTTGTAACCAAAGTACCTCATTTTCGTCGCGTTTACGAAAATTATATAGCAAAACGACACCTAAAACGTACTTAGCGACAATATGTTTACGGTAGCCTACCAAGTTTGAAACGAAAAACTACATCAGAATTGGTAACCTTCAGGGACGAAAGGGACGTGTTGTTGTGTACGCCTTCCTCATAAGTAACCAGAGAGTGTTCGGACTGAGCAGACTTGTGGTAGCTTATACTTATCCACTCGAGACGAACGGCAGGCAATACACATAGCCTACCCTGTATTCGAACTCAGCCTCTATAGGTGTACTGGGTGAAGAAAATTAATGAGCAATACCAGGCAATACGGACCTTTCTGCTCCTCACACTCTGGTCAGAAATTATGTATCACGAGTGTACAGCTGAGGTGGCCTATAGCCTAGATACTACCTGAACCTATGATTATCGTTGCTGTGTTGTGTGTGTGTTGTGTGTGTGTGTGATTATCGTTGCTGTGTTGTGTGTGTGTTGTGTGTGTGTGTGTGTGTGTGTGTGTGTGTGTGTGTGTGTGTGTGTGTGTGTCCCGCCGTTTGCTACTTACCAACACATCAGCCTCATCATCTACGTAGAATTGTGATGATTGAATGTATCGTGAGAAGAGACCACCAACATCTTCAATATATATACTGTTTGTAGACGTTGTAATGTGATACTGACTCGTGACATGCAGTTGCCTTGATAACTCTTGGGGTTATGTGTCACTCTGCAAGCCCTACTCTTTTGTTTTCATGAATTTATATTTATTTTTATATTTTTGGCGAGTTTTGTAAGTTAATTGAAAACTGTAAATTAACGTCGACAGAGTTCATGCAATAAAGTGTAGACCGTCAATTTACCGACTGTGACAAACGGGGTGGATTATTATTATATACTTACACGATGCATGGTGGCTTGTATGGGGACTTTTTTCTTTGTTTAGTATATGGAAATCATTGTAATTGTCATCAACATCAGTATACAAGTAGCCTATTATGTAATTATGTTTCCTCATTTTATTACCTGCACTATTGCGATCGTTAAGTTACTCTTAAAATTTTCACTTCTAATGATCAGACTGAAATGTATGTTCCTTGTAGACGAATGTATATTAAAAAGATTACAAGACTATTGTTATAAATGTTTGGGAGTATGTGATATGATAAAATCTGCCATGAAAATGAGACTCGACTCATTTTGTTTTGGGTTAATAATGTATGCAAATGATGCACATTTGCATATAATTTGACAATATTGGAATTGTTTGAAACCGTTTTGTGTAGACTGGTTTTACTAAAGGTAATTGTTTTGGTGTTTCTTGTAATAAGAATCAAGTTTCAATAACACTGGTATGTAAACTCATTGACACTAATGCTTTACTGGACGTCACGAGGCAAAGGGTAAGAATCTACTATTTTCGTAAAGTGTAAATAAAGAGAGAGTTTCCCTTTGTGGATTGGATGTAGTGTAACCAACTGTCTCAACTCCACGAGCCGCACAGAAGATTGGCAACAGTGTGTGTGCTACTAGAGTTTTGGCATCTGTTGGCAAGACTATATATGCTACGAGTACTAGAAAGTGTTAGCAATTGATAACTATTGGCAAGACTGTGTGTGCTACTACAGAGTGTTGGTGACTAGCATATTCAGTAGGCTATATTAGACACAACTTTCGCCAGGTCTGCCCCCTCCCCCCCAATCACTACCACCTTCCTCATTCTGTTGAGAGGAGCTAATGAGGAGCTAGTGCTCTGATTGGGTTACTCGCTCCCTTGGAGGGCAGGATCGGGCCAACCTTCGGAGCGTAATAATTGACAGTCATTTTCATATTTGCAGTCATTCTGTTCACCTGACTCAAATCCTCTCTAAGGGAATTAATATTATTTTTATACAATCCGAGACACATAAATTCGAGCAGAAGTGTAATAATGAGTGTGAATGTTCACCTTCGTTATTCAAGAATTATATTTTCGTCGTGTATTCCACAAATTCAAGTACATACCTTGGTAATGTACAGAGTACTGTATGTAGTTCAGGAAATTTCACCTCTCGTCCTCTCAACACATACACACATGAGGAACTATGAAACAATAACATCAAAACAGGAACAACAACACAACAACAACAATAATAACAACAACAATTGTCTGAATACACTGGGAATAAATGCATGGGTAAACAGACTGAAATAGCTACAAACTGTATATATAGTATTTTTATATTATATGCCCTACAGAGAAGTGGACCTAGTGTGTTATTTTATCGTTTTTTTTTACCAACTACAAACAAAATATATCATCATCACCATCATCCGTCATTCACTTTCACCCGAGAATACTTTAAGAAAAATATAAGCTTAAGAAACCATAATTAATATTATTTTCTCTTTGTGAACTGCATGGAAGTGAAAGAAAAAAAAAACAACACTTTCCATTTCTTGCGTTTTACGTCGCGACACGGGAAAGCTCTCAAACAATTTAACTTTTGGCTAGCGTCTGTTTTGAGTCAGTCAGCGTGCAGGTGGTTGGTTGACTGGGGGGAAAAAAGGTGGGTTATGGTGGTGGTGGTAGTGGTGGTGGTGGTGGTAGTGGTGGTGGTGGGATAGCCTAAATGGGCAGTGGTGGTGGTGTTGGTGTTGGTGGTGGTGGTGGTACAGGTGGGAGGCGGGCATGGGGTAGTGATGTGAGTGTTGTGCTGGTTTACAATAGATACCACTGGTGCTACGCTCTCTCTCTCTCTCTCTCTCTCTCTCTCTCTCTCTCTCTCTCTCTCTCTCTCTCTCTCTCTGTCTGTGTGTGTGTGTGTGTGTGTGTGTGTGCCAGATCTTGAGAGGAATTAAGCCTGTGTTGCCTGTGAGGGAGAGGCTGGGGGAGGGGGCAAATTTCCCCGGTGTGGCAAGACTTGTGGTGACAGTGGAATCCTAAGTATGGAAATGCCAGGGCTCGGGGTTCGATTCTTATCTGCCCTTGTTTAGTATCGTCTTGGGGAAGGAGGAGGAGGAGCATGAAGAGGAAGAAGAAGTGGAGGAAGTAGAGGAAGAGGACGAGGAAGTGGAGGAAAATGAGGAAGAAGTGGAGGAAAAGGAGGAGGAGGACGAGGAAGAGGAGGAGGAGGACGAGGGAGTGGAGGAAAAGGAGGAGGAAAAGGAGGAGGAGAACGAGGAAGTGGAGGAAGAGGAGGAGGAGGAAGTGGAGGACGAGGAGGAAGTTGTAGAAGAAGAAACTTTAGGGTTGGGTGAAGATTGGTACTGAGGAAAGATGAAAGTATAGGTTAGATTTGCTTAAGTCAATTAGTGAATGTTTGATACACTGTTGTTATATAAAATAGAATGAAAAGATAACATTGGAATATATAAATAGTGCGTGTGTGTTTTTTGGGTGTGAAATCATGGTTTTCCCGCGCTCCGCCAGATGTCATAATAGGTAGTAACAACATTCAGATCGTGATGCGTGAAATTAACACAGTGGATATTCAGGTTGTATACACGGACAGTAATTATTTCACAAGGGAAGAAAATATACACACATACAGCACACAAGGGAAGAAAATATACACACATACAGCACACAAGGGAATAAAATATACACACATACAGCACACAAGGGAAGAAAATATACACACATACAGCACACAAGGGAAGAAAATATATTTTTATTATTTTTATTATTATTGTTATTTATATTATTATTATTTTTATAATTTTTATTATTATTATTATTATTATTATTATTATTATTATTATTGTTATTATTATTATTATCATTATTATTAGTATTATTATTGTTATTATTATTATTGTTATTATTATTATTATTATTACCTTCTTAAGACACAGAGGGCCAGGTGTGCCAGGTGTCGACCCCCTCATTAGTGTCGGCACAAATGCATTACCGTATTTGGAGTGGAAGGAAACAGGAAGGAATCCAAATACAATCTCGTTGGGTTGGCAATCCACTGCTTTGAGTTGCGTAAATATTGCAAATACTGTACAAACAAGGCTACATGGGTGGGGGGAAAGGTGTTTGTGTGTAAAGAGTGAGTGTGTGTGTGTGTGTAAAGAGTGTATTTGTGTGTGTGTAATGAGTGAGTGTGTGTGTGTGTAAAGAGTGTGTGAGTGTGTGTAAAGAGTGAGTGTGTGTGTGTGTAAAGAGTGAGTGTGTGTGTGTAATGAGTGAGTGTATGTGTGTAAAGAGTGTGTGTGTGTGTAAAGAGTGTGTGTGTGTGTGTGTGTAAAGAGTGTGTGAGTGTGTGTAAAGAGTGAGTGTTGTGTGTGTAAAGAGTGAGTGTGTGTGTGTGTAAAGAGTGAGTGTGTGTGTGTGTGTAAAGAGTGAGTGTGTGTGTGTAAAGAGTGAGTGTGTGTGTGTGTGTGTAAAGAGTGTGTGAGTGTGTGTAAAGAGTGAGTGTGTGTGTGTGTAAAGAGTGAGTGTGTGTGTGTGTAAAGAGTGAGTGTGTGTGTGTAAAGAGTGAGTGTGTGTGTGTAAAGAGTGTGTGTGTGTGTGTGTATGGTGATGGATGGGGTTTATGTGTGTGTGCGTGTGTGTGTGTGTATAACCTATAATGTGCATGGTGATGGATGAGGTTTTTGTGTGTGTGTGTGTATGTGTGTGTGTGTATGTATAACCTATACTGTGCATGATGATGGATGAGGTATGTGTGTGTGTGTGTGTGTACTGAACGTGGCCATGGTAGTTATATATAGGGGGTGGAATATTAATACACTGGGGGAGGGGGAGGAGATTTGTTTGTGTTAGGTCAAGGTGAGATACTTACTAACTATACATTATTTTTTGTTTCACCACATTGCAGATTACCTCTATATTCCTCCAAACTCTAATTGATTAATTTAGTGAAAGCAACGTGTTTCTTGAATTAGTTTGAAAGAATCAGATACCTCTATATTATTATTTGCCAACATTGTAATAACCACTACAGAGTTATTTAGGCAAAGGCACGTTAGACTATAAGGCAGACGAGAAAACAAATGACAGATAAAAAATATATAGACAGGAATATCTGGTACCCACAAAATTAAAAATATGGAAAATTATATCTATTTTTCCTGTATTATTATGAATGTATGTATTGTGTATTTATTTAAGCTTGTATTGTTTTTAGTATTGATAACGTGTGTTGTATTTTCTTTGACGGAGATATGGCTGTAAATATAAATGTAAATAAACTTCCAACTCGTTTACAGAGAGAATAATAGATGTGTTATAAGAGTTAATATGAAAAAACAACGCCTGGTGCATGTGGTAAAAAGTAAAGTGTGGCAACCAACCAACCAACCAACCAACCCACCCTTACTTACTGGGGTGGTGGGCAGGCGAGGATAAAGCAAGCTGACGTGAGCACCAAAATCTGTCTTATTGGCCGCGACGTGTTTCTGCCGAGTTCAGCCAAGGGAGTAAAAGTCTTCTCTAACAACAAGGGGGAAAAACCTCTCTTGGCTTGCCTTGGCTTGGCTGACACGTGTATGGATGGAATCGCCTTTAAATGCAGGGGAAGAGTAGAAGGACACACACACACACACACACACACACACACACACACAAAGAGAGAGAGAGAGAGAGAGAGAGAGAGAGAGAGAGAGAGAGCGAGAGAGAGAGGAAGGGCTCGTGTATTAAATCCGGACACAATAACACGAAGATAACCAGACACAGGAACTGGAAAGGGGGACCGAAATATTATTGGTCCTCTCTCTCTCTCTCTCTCTCTCTCTCTCTCTCTCTCTCTCTCTCTCTCTCTCTCTTTATCTCTCTCTATCTCTCTCTCTCTCTCTCTCTCTCTCTCTCTCTCTCTCTCTCTCTCTCTCGTACATACACACATATGCACAACAAATACACACTCTCGCACACATACAAACATGCATCATACACCCTTACTGAGTATCACACATCCACACACACATACGCACAACATATACACACTCTCGCACACATACAAACATACACATGCACACACACACACACACACACACACACACACACATCCCTCTTAGACTACACTGACTCCCTCTAATACCGAAATTGTACTGTAAATGATGAGAGAGAGAGAGAGAGAGAGAGTGCATGGGTGGTGAGGGAGAAGGGAGATAAGATACAGTAATGGTAGAGGCGGAGAGAAGAGAGTAAGGGAGGGAGGGAGGGAGTGAGCGAAGAGAGAGAGAAAGGGGGTGGGAATGGATGGATGGAAGGAAGGAAGGATCAAAGAGAGAGGGAATAATATGAAAGGGGAGGTAATGGATGTGGAAAATTGTACACTGTGAGAGAGGAATGATTCGTCGCTTGTTTGAATGTGTGTATGTGTGTGTGTGTACAGAATATATGTTGGAATGTTTTAGATGGTATGAGGGTATGTATGAATGTGTGTGTGTGTGTGTAAAAGTAATTATACTCATGAGTTTCAGTGATGTAACAATTTAGGGAACACATTAGTCTCTCTCTCTCTCTCTCTCTCTCTCTCTCTCTCTCTCTCTCTCTCTCTCTCTCTCTCCTCACATCATGACCCTCCACCTCTCACCCTCTCTCGTGCCTAGCATTCTCCCGTCTCCCTCTCACATTCACTCCTTTCCTCCCTTTTACACACACACATATTTTAAAATAAACACTACTCGAGCGTAACAGATGCCAAAACCAAATATATATTCACTCGCTTGGCTCAAATATTCGCTTATAATCATGGGTATGTATGTCTTGAGTTAAAATGTCCGCTACTCCTATATCCTTCGTTCATTTTTTATTTTTTTTTCATTTTTTCCCCTTATGCTTGCTTATGGTAGTGGTGGTGGTAGTCGTTGTGGTAGAGATGGTAGTGATGAAAGTTATGAGGGTGGTTGATTGTGGTAGTTGTGGTGATGGTGGTATAGTGATAGCGATGGTCTTTGTGGTGTTGTTGGTAGTGGTAGTGATGATGATGGTGGTAATATTGGTACTGATGGTAGTGGTGGTAGCTATACTGGTGGTCATTGTGTCAGACATTGCTGGCTTGCCCACTCCTTTGCTAAAATGTCAAAAATCTCTCCTCATTCCTCCCACCACCTGCCATGGCTGTTCAAACTGATGGTATAGTCGTGGCGTCATTATCCTTCACCTCCTCCTCCTTCCTTCCTTCCTTCACATTTCCACTCTTTCTTTTTTTCTCGTGCCTACTATTCCTACCATAACTCTCTTGCTTCTTGCTTTTGCTGGTGGTGGTGGTGATGGTGGTGATTCTTGCGTCAGTATTGCTTTTCTGCTGTTATTTCCTCTCTCTCTCTCTCTCTCTCTCTCTCTCTCTCTCTCTCTCTCTCTCTCTCTCTCTCTCTCTCTCTCTCTCTCTCCTCCTCCTCCTCTTCTTTCTTCCCACTCTTTCTGTTACTACTGTTACTATTTCTTCCTCTTCTTCTCTTCTTTCCTCCCACTCTTAATACTTTATCTACTTTATCTATTTCTTCTTCCCATCCTGTTGTGCTCTACCTCCTCCTCCTCCTCCTCTTCTCTTCCTTCCTCCCATTTCCTTCTACATTATCTACTGTTACTACTTCTTCCTCCATCCTACTGTTTACCTCTTTCTGTACATTATTATCTGCTGTCGGTACTTCCAATCACGGCGTCCGTTTTCCTCTCTCTCTCTCTCTCTCTCTCTCTCTCTCTCTCTCTCTCTCTCTCTCTCTCTCTCTCTCTCTCTCTCTCCTGCTGTGGTGGGTGGTGATGTTGACTGCCCTTGACGCCTTCTGCAGTGCAACAATCCGTGCTAACGTGCCCTGGGGTGAGGCAGAAGGGGAGGCAACGTTGAGAGAGAGAGAGAGAGAGAGAGAGAGAGAGAGAGAGAGATGGTTTTGAATACTTTGGAAATTCGTAATAACAGTAAAAAACGACAAACATATTTTTTTATTATACAAGTCCTATATTTATCATTACGTCAGCCTCAATTATTTTATATAGAACGTTGCCAAAACAAACAAACATATATAATATTAAACTGAAAATTTATGTGGTAAAGTAGAAATGATTGGAGCGAGATTTCATAGTTTCCCCTTCTAACATTATTATACCTTGTTTTCTTTGTTTCCATTACAGGTGAGTCGTGGCTTCCTTCCCCCTGCTACTCCTCCGTGTTGGTAAATCTGGAACAAATGAATCCTCCAAACAATGCCAAGCAACAGGACACCATTATTTATATTCGTTGTCCATCTGATTCTGTTTCATAGCATACTTTGGAGGAATCAAGCACTACAAAGTACCAAAAAAAAAGAATTACCACCTTAAGGGGGATAGTATACTTTTGGTACATTGGAGTGCCATGATTCCTCCAAACTATACCAGGAAACAGGACCAGATGGACAATTAGAATGGTGTCCTGTTGCTTAGGAATAGTTTGGAGGAATCAGTAGGCTCCAGATTTACCAACACTGTACGTACAATACTTCCCCTTTGATTAATAATTACAGTATATAGAAAGAAATAGTAATAGTAAATAGTAATATTAATGATTAATTAATATATAGAAAATAAATAGTAATAGTAATGATTAATTAATATATAGAAAAGAAATAGTAATAGTAAATAGTAATAGTAATGATTAATTAATATATAGAAAATAAATAGTAATAGTAATGATTAATTAATATATAGAAAAGAAATAGTAATAGTAAATAGTAATAGTAATGATTAATAATTATACAGAAAAGAAATAATAAAAAATGTATCGTATTTTTGACGAGAAGAGGAAGAAAGTTGTGTTGTGAGAGAATGGACAATAGCTCAGTAATATTTATGGTGTTGGATGTTATGAATATTCTGGTGTTGATATTAGTCACATGCACCGTCAGATGGAAATTAATGACTGTGAAATGACTTATACAAAACACTGCTATTACTGCAAAAGCTTTACTCTCTCTCTCACTCACTCTCTCTCTCACTCACTCTCTCTCTCACTCTCTCTCTCTCAGGGGTGTGCGGGTCCCTCTGTATGTATGTATGTGTGTGTGGGTCTCTCTCTCTCTCTCTCTCTCTCTCTCTCTCTCTCTCTCTCTCTCTCTCTCTCTCTCTCTCTCTCTCTAACGTATAGGCTCACAGTTGATTCAATAATGTTGTATCATATTCTCTCAAACTTATAAAGGTGTAACGAAGGTCAGTGTATATTTCTCTCTAAGTTTGAGGTATAGATTTACATTTACAAAACTAAGGGAATTATTTGTACAGTTGGAAACTATAAACATACTTTTATCATTTACTTTTTTTTTTTTTTTTTGTGTAGTTGCCTTGTTATTTCATGTCAGTAAAAAATTTTATACAGAGAGAGAGAGAGAGAGAGAGAGAGAGAGAGAGAGAGAGAGAGAAAATCAGTCGGTCAGTCAGTCAGTCAGTTAGTCAGTCAATCAATCAGTCAGTCAATCAGTCAGTCAGTCAGTCAGTCAGTCAGTCCGTTATATAGTCAGTCAATCAGTCAGTCAGTCAGACAGCATCACCTCAATCTTACTATACAATCACAATCACCCACCATTTTTTTTCCAAGCATTATTTTTTTATGTATATATATTTTTTTCCAACACTGCTCCAAAAATTTCCCACGCCGACTCGATCGAGATGGTGGATGCTGATTTCATCTGATCATTAATGTCACCTCACCTACTCGTTATCATTACTGTCGTCACCTTCCTTCCTTCCTTCATTCCTTCCTTCCTTCCTTCATTCATTCATTCATTCATCATTCATTCATTCATTCATTCATTCAATTCTTTCTTCCTCCCTCCCTTCCTTCCTTCCTTCCTTCCTTCCTTCCTTTCTTCATTCATTCATTCATTCATTCATTCATTCATTCATTCATTCATTCCACGTGCTGGCTGGTTGGTTGGTGGTTGGCTGGTTGGTTGGTTGTCTGGTTGTCTGGTTGGTTCGTTGGTTGGTTGGTTGGCTGGCTGTCTGGTTGTCTGGTTGTCTGGTTGGTTGGTTGGTTGTCTGGTTGTCTGGTTGGTTGGCTGGTTGGCTGGTTGGTTGGCTGGTTGTCTGGTTGTCTGGTTGGTTGGCTGGTTGTCTGGTTGATTGGTTGGTTGGTTGGTTGTCTGGTTGGTTGTTTGGCTGTTTGGTTGTCTGGTTGTCTGGTTGGTTGGCTGGTTGGCTGGTTGTCTGGTTGGTTGGTTGTCTGGTTGGTTGGCTGGTTGTCTGGTTGTCCTGGTTGGTTGTCTCATCAGTCTGTGCAGCTCGACTAGAAAATATCCGCCCCGGGTGTTCTGATTTCTTGGCGATTGAGTAGTGTGAAGTAATGTTGTAGAAAGAGGGAGGGAG